>CAMOHE010047351.1:0-26337 GCA_946598075.1 Artocarpus hirsutus
AATACTCTATTTGTAACGGATGATTATTAGA
Organism: Artocarpus hirsutus; assembly: GCA_946598075.1. Taxonomy (NCBI): domain Eukaryota; kingdom Viridiplantae; phylum Streptophyta; class Magnoliopsida; order Rosales; family Moraceae; genus Artocarpus; species Artocarpus hirsutus. The sequence continues at coordinate 32 of CAMOHE010047351.1, forward strand.
AATTCATAATTTATCTGGTCCAGTCCCATATAATCTCATTATATAAAGTACCTCCAATCCAATGTCTCTACATTAATAGTCCGGATAATGACTATTTCATTCTAAATGAGATTAGACTGCACTTGTAATATCTAATTAAAGATCCCAAATTTTAATTAATTATTACAGACTATTTAGATTATTGTCTATAAATTTTATCCCTAAGCATATAACACTTGTATGCTAAATTTATAGTTACATAAATAATCATGGAATTTTCTCGATGTTTATAAATGTATTCGTAACACATATAATCAACCAAAATAATAATAAATGTCACTTTATTTATTTATTAACAATATATACAATGTCACAGCTTTTAGGGCACCAAACCCAACAAGATCCCCATTTATATATCCCAGTTTGTGTTTGCCTGAGATATACATCTCAACCACCTGGGACCAAAGTCCATAGTTGGTGCCGTCTAACTTAATGCTAATTAGTGCACCAACTGGTTCATGAGTTGGTGGAATTGGTGTCTGGTTCAACATCTGTGATAGTCTAGATGTTAAGTCTACAAGAATTGGGTTCTCTTCTTGGGAGTTCCCTATTAAGGGTGAAGTACGTTCTCCCATTGTTCTCAATCTCTCTAGTTTTATTATTTCCTCTTTCTTCTATTCCTCAAAAAATCTACAAGTCCTAGAATATATGCTCTAATGCCATGATGAAAACTTATGTTTTCTTATTCTCATTTTTTTCCAGAATATAAGAGGGAGTTTATATAACATATACAAAAATCTGTTCTAGGAAGGTAATAACTTCTATACATGATTCTAGGATAGAAATTGGTATTTCAAATGAAACAAAAAAAAAAAAATCCCTACAGTCTCTCCACAAGATATGATTCTTCCCACGAAATCCTCTGTTTACAGCTTATGCCAACATATAGCTTTGGTGTTGTTTTAGCAGAGCCACTAACCGGCAAGAAGGCACTCTCCTTTGATCAATCCGATGGTGATAGCAACCTTGCAATGCTCTCTCTTTTTGAAAGAAGATGATCAGTTGCATCATCTCATAGACAGCGACATTGTCGAAGATGGAAACATGATGGAAATTAGGGAAGTTGCAAATCTAACTAGAAGATGTTTAAGGATAAAAAGGGAGGAAAGACGGACAATGAAAGAAGTCGCAATGGAACTAGAGGGACTAAGAGCTATGGAGAAGCATCCATGGGGAAAAGTTGAACATTTGCACTCGAAAGAGACTGACTGTTTGCTTGGGACGCCTCCAGTTGGCTATGATCTAGAATGCAATTCTAGTAGTGCAAGTGCAGTCTACGACAACATTAGAAACCAATTAACCGTGATGCCATACGATGATGGCCGATAGAACATGCAGCTAAATTTTTGAACTCCTGCTGGTAACGTTAAGAAAATTTATCTGGTATGTTTTCCATTCAGTTGAACATAAATCAGTAAATGTAGTTTACAATTTCTAGCAATCACAATGTGATTGTGAGTTAGTCAAAGCGATTGTCTTCCTTCTCTTTCTCATTTAAATTTGACAGAAATGGAAAAGTCGACTTTGATTTAGTTTTTCCTTCACCGTTTTTGTGTACAGAGGAATGGTGAGAAGTAGCTAGTGCTAGACTTAGGCAAATCTCAGAACCAGGTCCAAATAGTCAATTGCATGGGCTCTTAATTATTTTTTAAATAATTGATGAGAAAGGACAACTACAGTGGGAGATAAAATAAATTAAAATTAAAAAAAAAAGGTCTCAATAACTTTGGCACCTAAATCCTACTTCATCATGCACCAAACTGTCAACTCATAAATTATTAATTAAAATAAAGAGAAAGAAAATACAAGAATGTTCAAAATAACAAGTCTGTCAAAAGGCAATCATGCACAAAGCCAAAACTAATAACGCAAAAAGAAAACTTAAAAAGGCAAAGAACAAATATCTGGCATTCTACTTCCTTAATAAAAAATGACCTAGATGTAATTTTTAATTAGGAGGAATTAGGAAAATTCCTCCTGAAATAACTAAGACTAATTTTTACTGTCTAAATTTATGCTCTCTTGATTTCAATCTTTTTAAAAATTTTTAAAGATAATTCTATATGTATACCATTTTTAACTCTTCACACTCATCTTCTAAAAATACCCGCTATTATTTTAAAATAAGTAAATTTACTTATAGCACACTTAATAGTTCCAAAACTACCCTTGATATTATTACTTCCTTTCACCTTATTTTATTTTCACATCCACCATTTTATTTTTCATTATATTAATATTCTTATTTCTCTATCTTTCTATATATATTTTTTGAAGCTTTAGGCATTAAACGTTTGCATACATAAAAGAAATATATAAATTTAAAATTAATATAGTCATTCAATTTATTAAATAAATATTATTGCTACCGATTATAATTTCTAAAAAATACTATTTATTTATTATTACATCTACTAATTTCATAAAAATAGCAAATTAATAAACAATCATGCAAATTGTTTGGTGATACTGGATTAATTCAACCATTGAGCAAACTTATTGTTTTCGACATAGCCTATTTTGATTTGTTCTTGTTTTTCTTCCCGCAATCAACAAACAAAAAAAAGATAAAAGAATAATTATGATGAATAATTAAGAAAATTTAATGTACCTCCATTTGAATTTTTGGAATAATCATTGAATGATCAAAATTAAGGTTTTGTCTTAAAAAGATTTATGCATTAAGAGTTTACTTATTTAGAGTGATGGCATATAGGCATGTGTGGAAAGAAAAAATATATATCTTTTATTCCTATTTATTAAAATAGGATTTAATTAGGGTTCGTTTACTTATTTACAGTCTGTTCAAAACAGTGCTTCTAGCAGGGTTTTCGAAAACACATAAACTTAGATTAGGTAACAAAATTAAAAACTTGTATAACGTGAGCTATTTGCACACAAATATATGTATGTATGTATGTTTGTATGTATATATGAGTGTATGAGAATTCTACTCTTTAAAAAAAAAAAAACCAAACTTTTAAATTTTTACATCGTACTATCAGATGCTGCAAGTTTCGCCTACATACATATGTTTCTATTTTGATGAGATTTTTAGATGGCCGTAGTACTTTCTAAGGTAAATCAACGACATGATTGGTATTCTACATAGCAATATTACGTTGGAACAATTGAACTTCAATTGATTTCCTTGCTACTACACCTTTTCAAAGTCATGTCACATAAAATAAAAGTGTACATTTTATAGATGACAAGCTTTTTGAAACATCACCCTCCATTTTTCCAAAGAATTATCTAGCATAACGTCTGTCATTACTAAAGATTTTCTACAAAAAGTGTAAGTTTCTCCCTCTTAAATAGGAATAAAAGATATATCTTTTACTAGTTTTGAATCCATAATTTCATTAGGGTTCGTTTTCTAGTTTTCCTCCCTCTTTTCTTGCTTCTAAATAGCTATTCTAGGGACAAATTCACTATTTTTGCCACCCAACTAATTCATTTTGAGGAAGTATTATATTCATTCTTAAACCAAATGAAAACTCGGCAATTTTGTAAAAAAAAAAAAACAAAAAAAAGAAAGTATGTTTTGAAGTTCGTTGGGTGAGTTCAAAAAAAAGTTATAATTCAAGGGGCACAACAAGTACATTTCAAAGTTCAGAGTCATGTTGAAGCAAGTTAAAAACTTAAGAGAAAATTTATAAAATTTATCCATAATAAAAACAAAATGTTGGTAGATAAAAACTTTAGGAAAAATAGGTGTACCTTAGCTTGATAGTGGCATGGATTGTTAGGACTATGTAACACTTAGACAAATTAATTTAATTTGGCTGTTTGTATAAATTAATTGAATTTTTGCAAGTAATTTTCAGTTAAATATTCATTTTATGTGAAGTTTCCACGTATGACAATAATTGTTTAAAACTAACATGCCAATTCTCTATTTAGTGTTACATGTTTGTATAATATCTTATTTTGAGTAGAAAATTGAATAAGTTACATTATTTATGTTGGGCTTATCTTAGTGGTTCCATATTTTATAAAAATGGCCCAACCCAACTATTTTTCTTTTTTCTTTCTTTTTTTCTCTTCCTTCTCTCATTTCATCATATTCTCTCTTTTTTTTTTCCTCCTACTCTCTAGTAGTTCTTTCTCCCTCTCTTTCTTTCATAGAAGCTTAAAGTTTCAAAAACATCATAACTCCATCATTCTAGGTCCAAATGAGATGATTCTTTTTGCCAGCTGCTTAGAATAGAAAGGAGAACAAAACAAAACTCATATTGACTATTAATATTGTGTTAGTTAATATTTCTGTCCAAAAGCTAAATATTAATATTGTGCTAGGTATCTTGTGATGGGCCCTACTATTATTTGAATTTATTTAAGTATAATATGAAACTTATGTGAGCTTTTTGTTTTGCTGTTTTGTTCTCTATTCAATTGCAAGTTCTACTTCTAATATTTCTACTAGCATCAATTCAATTCCCATGCTTAATGGCACAAACTTTAAGGCATGGCAAGAGAACATTATGATTGTTCTCGGAGTCATGGATTTAGACCTTGCATTGAGGGTTGAACAACCTCCTGACCTTACAGATAATAGTTCCTCTGATGATAAGAGGGACATGGAAATGTGAGATCGTTCAAATTGCATGAGTCTAATGATCATGAAGTATGTTATTTCGAAAACTTTCAGGGGCATTATGTCCAAAAAAGTTATTATAGCCAAAGGTTTTCTTGAGAAAATTGAGAAGAGGTTTGCTAAGAACGAAAAGGCTGAAGCAAGTACGCTTTTGGCAAACCTTATTTCAAAAAGGTATAAAGGAAAAGAAAACATAAGAGATTACACCATAGAGATGTCTTATCTTGCTTTGAAACTAAAGGCACGTAAGCTAGAGCTGTCTAAGGACTTACTCGTGCATTTAGTTTTGAAATCTCTTCTTGCACAGTCTAGTCGATTTAAGGTGAGCTACAACTATCAAAAGCACAAATGGTCCCTTAATGAGCTCATCTCATATTGTGTGTAAGAAGAGGAAAGGCTAAAGCAAGAGAAGGCAGAAAGTGCTCATTTGGCTACAACCTCTAGGGACAAGAAAAAGAAAAGAGAGAAAGGTAAGGAAGCTGCAGGTGCAGCGCCATAGAAGAAACAACAAAAGGGACAAGGTGATGAATTTGCCTGTTTCTTCTATGGAGGTAAAGGATACAAGAAGAAGCAGTGTATCAATTATCACACATGGCATGCAAAGAAAGGTACGCTTCTTAATCTAGTTTGTTCTGAGGTTAATTTAACTTTGGTACTAAGACACACTTGGTAGATAGATTCTGGTGCTACTACTCACATAAGTGTGTCTATGTAGGGTTGCTTGGGCTGTCGAATGCCAAGTGATAGTGAAAGATACATCTATGTGGGCGATGGCAAGTCAGTGGAAGTTGAGGCAATAAGAATATTTAGGTTATTATTAAAGGCTAGATTTTATTTGGATTTGAATGAGACTTATATTGTACCGTCTTTTAGACAGAATTTGGTTTCTGTTTCTGTATTGAACAAATTCGGTTATTCTTGTTCATTTAGAAATGGTCAATTTAGTCTTTTTAAAAATTCAAAAGTTATTGGTTCTAGTTCTTTATCTGTTTATGATAACCTTTATTTGCTTGATACGGTTGCCTCATTTAATAAAACCTTGCATATAAGTACACGTGGTGTAAAACAAAAATTAACCAATTAGAATTCCACTTCATTATGTCACAAGAGATTATGTCACATCTCTAAGCAGAGAATAGATAGACTTGTGTCTGACGGAATTCTTGATCCCTTTGATTTTATAGATTTTGAAATTTGTGTTAATTGCATAAAGGGGAAACAAACAAACATAAAGAGATTAGGTGCCAACAGAGCCTCAGACGTCTTAGAACTAATTCATATGGATATTTGCGAGCCATTCTCTACGGTTTCTTGGAATGGTCAACAATATTTTATTATGTTCATAGATGATTTTACACGATATGGTTACCTATATCTCATTCATGAGAAGTCCCAGTCACTAAATGTGTTCAAGAATTATAAGGTTGAAGTTGAGAACCAACTCAACAAAAGGATTAAAAGTGTCAGATCTGACCATGGTAAGAATACTTTGACAGATATGACGGATCAAGTGAACAACGTCCAAGACCCTTTGCTAAGTTCCTAGAAGAGAGTGGTATCTGTTGGAATAAAATACGAAATGCAGCAGAAGTAACAGATCGTTGACAAACAAAAATTTTCTAAAAAACTTTTGTTCATCAAGAATAGCTATATAATTTTAATTAATAATAGAAATCTTTGGGAATTTTTACCAACCTTTTTGAAAGACTATTAGGATATCATAGCTTTCCTCTTTGACACCATGATCTTCCAATCCAAGCCTCAGCACCAATGGAAAGATGAGTAGGCGTCAAACTGCAAGAATGAATTTTCCTCAAACTTTTCTGAATCTGCCATGTACTCAACACATGAGATAGCAGACCTTTTTAAAAACCAGTTTTAATGTTTCGAAAGCAGAAGACAATTAATAAAACTTAAAAGTTAAAATGTCATAATTCAAATCTTAAAAGTCCGTCAAATAAACATACTCAAAATTATAAAACATAGTTTATTTCATTAAAATTCCTTCTTTGACGTTCTTTCGTTTGCAATTCATCTTGCATAGTTCACAAGCCTATCCTTGCCCTCCACCTATTCTATTATCTTCTGACCCTTATCTACAACATGATATAAAACTAAATAAGCTAGTGCTTAGTAAGTACATTATATCTCACAACTTAAAACACTTTATGAACATTATCATCATCATCATCTTCATCATAATAGTGCACTAGGCACAATTTCATATAGAACATATCTTTCATTACATTGTCCATATTAAAACTTAATTCATTTTATCTTAAGGGCCCAAGTGTTGCACCATTAACATAATCATAGGCTCGCCATCATGAGAGGAGAGAGGTAGCTAATCACAAACCAAACATGACATCAAAACAAAAACATATCATAACATAGGGTGTGCAACACTTATTTAGGTGATATATATATATACATATTTATACTTTCATTCTTTGAATTACGTCATCATCATACATGCATAACTTTTGAACATAAAAATCTTTCATAAGTAATATTTAAATGAAATCATCATAAAATCATCATAGATATCATCATGAACATAATATCAAACCTTTATAAAACATATCATGTTGTAGGTGAGAATGTACTTACTTGTGTAGCTTACTTAACCTTAATTGAATTGTAGGTGACATCACTGCAGTCTCGATGTGCTCGTTCCTTAGTGTGTTCATGCCATATATTTATTTAAAAATACATAAAATTAATATTTATTTTCATAGAATTGATTATCACCACATAACGCCATCCATTCCATATAACATCACACATACACTTATCTCTTGCAAATATAATTCATAATATGTTTCATTAACCATAAGACATTAAAACAAAACTATCAACACAAATATTTCCTAACCTCTATGAATTCAAAATTCAATAACTCAACATACACACATATTTTAGGCATCAAGCTTGGCAGAGAAAAAGTTAATATATAAACATAAAACTATGATTTTTCATTAGACATAAAAATTCCATTTGATGTTTCAAACGAATCATACAATCATGCTCATAAAATCTGCTAGCCATTAGCAAAACAGTGAACAATTCTAACTTACATTCACATAATAAATTATCTATATCCTAAAATATTTCCATAAAAATACTACATATAATAGACACATAAAATTACAATATAGCCAAAAATCACTTTTTAATAAAATTCAAACCATCCCAATACATTCATTTCTCAAAGTCATACACAGCCACTAACATTGCAACTTACACATATTCATACAGTGCACATTACATAAAAAAAGATAACATCAATAATGTATAACTTGCTATTCAACTCTCATGGCAACTATACCAAATACACATGCTCATATAATATAATTTACATTCACACATGAACATATATACATGATAAAATATTAATAGTCATTTTATACAATAGTACAAAATATTGTGCACAAACCTCTATGAAATAAAATATGGCAACTACTAGTAATTTATCTACCACACATAAATTTAACATAATAATTACCAATCCTTTAATGACAACTTATTAATATACAAATACAAAAATACAGTACCATAAAAATATTTCATCATCAAATAAATTCATTAAATCATATAAAAACATTACAACATAAAGTTTAACAATTTACCGTTAAAACAGTCTAAAAACCTAGCTTCCATAAAAATTCCATAACACATAAAATATTCGTCATATTATCATGAGACTATCCTCTTTATAAAATTCAACATATACATAAACATATACATATGAAATTTTGTGAGAAAATCATTCATTTTACTCTATAAACAAAGGTTACATTTATGTGCACATAAATAATCAGCAATAATTTTTATGAGTGGCAAAGAGGAGAAAATTCATAACTTATCATAGAAAAATCCAATAAACTTGAAATTTGGAGGAGTATCACATAATACATACATGAATAACATGTTAAAATTTCAAAACAATTGGAAATTTATAGACAAAGATATGGCAGTCGGAATAACGATGCGTTTTAGAAACACAGAAAAAAAAAGAAGTTCTTACCTTAGAACAAATTCTTTTAAATCCTCTTTGAATTTATCCCAAAGAAAAATAAATATTTCTCCCAAATATTCTCAGGAAAAATAAGGGAGAGAAGAAGGTGAAAGAAATGTGAAGAAGAGAGAGGGTGAGAGAGAAAAAACGTGAGAGAAAGGAAGCGTTAACGTGAAAATGAGAATGACGCAAGAGGAGACTTGTCTCTCTTTTGTTTTTTTTAATAGAAATGCTGACTAATTAGAGGTAATTTACATGTGGGTTTAGAGGGGAATTAGGGGAAAAATCAACAAATTAGCTCCTACTTACCACATATCAACTTTCAGAAATAGAAAACCTTATCAATTAAATTCAATCAATCTAAAGTCAAACATTTCATTTCCTTAAATGAGGAAATTAATCCAAAAATATGCCAATCAATCAACAATCATTATCCAATCACATAATCATCCGTGACACAAATTTTAGGAGATTTTTGCTGACTGCTCGTCAGCTATCATCGACCTGCTGAGTCTCACTTCGGCCTGTCGAATTTGTGAAGTCTGACCTACCGATGATATTCCATCGGCTTGCCAATTCTTGAAGGCCATTTTGGCCTGCCAAACTTGAAGGTTCGGCCTGCTGAACTACCCTACACACTAAAGTTTAACAAAACATTAATTTATTACAAAAATTATAATTAAACATACAACATAAATAATATGAACACAGTGAGCACATCAATTTCACGTGACCGTCACCTGTCATAACACTTAGAATAAAATAGTTAGTGACAATAATATCATAAATCAATAAGGAAATTACTTAACGTCATCACTAATAGACATAATGCGTTACATGAAAATCGACGGGTGTTACAGAAGATGTCCTTAAGCCATATTCATATATGGGGATGTCTTGCTCATATTTTGGATAAGGAAGCGAATAAGTTAAAAACACGTTTAGAAGTGTGCATATTTGTGGGATATCTAAAAGGGACAAAAGGTGGTTATTTTTAAACCTAAAAGAAAATAAAGTCATGGTTTGTACGAATGTGACTTTCCTTAAGAAAAGTGCCTTGAGCAACTTTAAGGCCTATGGTAAAGTGGTACTCAAAGAGATGGCAAGTGATTCGATCGTGTCGGTGGTTCCAATGGAAATTAATCTAATCAATGTGGAAAAATCAGTAGAATATCAGCCTAGGGAGCTTTAACATAGTGGGTGGATCGAGCATCAACCTCAAAGGTATATGTTCAATGGTGAAGCTTACTTGGCTGAGCCAGTTGAACATGAAAGGGATTCTTACACTTACAAAAAGGCTATGTTGAATATTGATTCAAAGCTCTAGACAGAAGTTATGAATGGTAAGATGAAGTCTATGAAGACTAATCAAGTTTAGGAATTTGTGGACATTCCTAAAAGGGTAAAACTCATAGGGTGTAAGTAGGTATACAAGAGAAAAAAGAGGAGCAGATGGGAACCTATAAAGCTAAACTCATAGCAAATGGATACATGCAAGAGGAAAGAATCGACTATGAGGAAACCTTTTCACTTGTAGCTATACTTAAGTCCATCTGCATTCTCTTGTCCATTGATGCTGCTCTCAATTACGAGATTTAGTAAATGGATTTCAAGACGGCTTTCTTAATAGCTATCTTGATGAGACCATATATATAACACAACTAGACTAGTTCAAAGCTAAGGGTCAAGAGAATAAAGTCTACAAATTGCTAAAGCCTATTTATGGACTTAAGCAAGCTTCTTGCTCTTGGAACTTAAGATTTGATTAAGTGGCCAAGACTTATGGGTTTGAACAAAACGTGGATAAACCATGTGTTTACAAACACATTAAGGATAAGAAAGTCATTTTTCTACTACTCTATATAGATGACATTTTGTTAATTGGCAATGACGTATGGGCGTTGTCATCGGTCAAAATTTGCTTGACCAAGTAGTTTGACATGAAAGACTTAAGTAAGGCTAATTATGCTATGGGAATCCAAATCTTTTGAGATAGGAAGAATAAAATGATAGCCTTATCTTAAATTTCATACATAGACAAGATACTTGAGAAGTTTGCAATGCATAATTCCAAGAATGCTAGGCAACCATCTAGGTTTGGGATTTTTTTTTCCAAAAGAGACGTTACAAAGACTGACAAAGAAAGATAATACATGAAAAAGTTGCCTTATGCTTTGGTAGTAGGTAGTCTCATGACCTGACATATGTTATGCAGTCAAGATAATGAGTCGATTTTAGTCGGATCTAGGATCAAACCATTGGGTTGCTGTCAAGCATATTTTCAAGTAATTGAGAAGGACTAGAGGTTATATGTTAGTGTATTCCTATGAGAATCTAACAACTCTTGGATACACTGATTTAGATTTTTAAACCTATTTGGATATGAAAAGATTGACTTCTAGATCTGTATTTACTCTAAGAGGAGGCGTCATTGTTTGGGGGAGTGTTTAGCAAGCTTGCACTACTGATTAAATGATGGAGGCCGAGTATATGCCTGCTAGTGATGCTTCAAAAAACTAACGGATCGACTTGCCAAACTTGTTTCATTGGCAGGCCGAACTAACCAATCGGCTAGTTGAACTTACGATAATATGATCCTTAAAATCTTTTATTTTCCACCTAAGATTTTTTGGATAAAGCCTCAGTTTTAATTCAAATAGATCATATTATCAGATAACTTCTAAGAGGAGGCGTCATTGTTTGGGAGAGTGTTTAGCAAGCTTGCACTACTGATTAAATGATGGAGGCCGAGTATGTTCCTGCTAGTGATGCTTCAAAAAACTAACGGATCGACCTGCCAAACTTGTTTCATTGGCAGGCCGAACTAACCAATCAGCTAGCTGAACTTACGATAATATGATCCTTAAAATCTTTTATTTTCCACCTAATATTCTTTAGATAAAGCCTAAGTTTTAATTCAAATAACTTAATAGAGAAGTTATCTGATCAAAATAACCATATTTGGATAATCACATAGAAAATAAATATTCTCGATAATTCAACAAGTTTATCTGGAATTAATTTACAAAATTAATTTAACCAACAAATAGACATGAATTATCTAATCCTATCGAATTTTAGCCAATCTACTAATGTAACATCAGTAACCAATTTATTCAAAAAGCAGGATTTATTATGAGCTAGCAAAGGGGACCTAATGGACCTATATAGTTCAAGTTTCAATAATTATAAATATAATATCCTAGATACACACTTTATAATTATTTACTCTAGTGCTACTCCACTAAATGCTTAGAACTGCACTCTTAAACTATATAAAATTATAAATCTCTAAGTTAGCTAAATGTCTATAATATATCATAATGCGTTGTATTCCTATAGAATATTCATAATAGGGTTAAGGATGAATTCCATCTTGCCTTCTTGATCTTATGTTCCATTATCAACGATAATTTGATCACATATTTTTGACGTGATTTTTCCATAAGTTGATCCATATTGGAATTTTTGAGGCCTTATCTAATAATGAGTTCGACCTCTATAAATAGGGAGTGAGTTTTCTCAATTGTTCAGTTCAGTTGAGAAGTTAAGAATGAGTACTCTAGTGTTAGATACTCTAAAACTCCTTGAGAGCTATTGTTCACAATCATGAACCTTGGCTCTAGGTCTTCTCAATTGGTTGGAAGGAGAGTCATTGGGGGAAGAGTTGTACGACATATGCCTACACACACTTTGATCGTGGATAGAGAATAGTAAAGAAGACCAGTTGGTTGAGGCTCTTATGGAACGTTCTTTTCTTCACTAATTGCAAGAGCTCTTCGGCGTACAAATGTTAGTAAGATCTAATTAATTTATGTATATAGCATGTCAAACTTGTGTTTAAAAAAATACTCTAATTTAAAAATTTTTAAAATTTTACTGCGTACTCGTTTTTCTAACAGTTTTGATACGAAGCATTTTTTCGATAGATTGATAACTTATATTATTTATTAGATTGGCTAAGATTCAATGGATTATATTTAATAATTCATGTTCGTTTATTGGTTGAATGAATTTTATGAATTAATTTAAAATAAACATGAACGATTTAAATTAGATTTTATTTGTATAGGATTATCTGTATATGACTGTTTAAATCAAATAACTTTTCTATTGAGTTATTTGAATTACAACTAAGGCGGTATAAAAGATATCTAGGTCAAATAAGATAGGATTATCCAATTAGTTCAGATCGGGTGAATCAAATAAGTCTGAGAAGCTAGATGCGTCTTCCAGGTTAGCCTTGATAATGTGGTTGACTGCCATACACAGGGCGAAGTCGACAGCACCTGCTTTTTTCAACAAATGCTTTTCATGTGTTTTTAGGTCTAGATTTGACTCTAACTCGAATTTTGAGGCCAATCTTATAAGGACAAGCCTGACCTTTATATAAAATAAGGTCGGTAATTTCAAACATGGCATGATGACAAGATACGAAAACGACATGAGATAAACGAGTATCGACCGCACGTATAGTAATTGGGCTATAAATAGGTTGGCACAAATGACACAAAAAATAAATGGGCTAAATATGTGCTAGAACGTTGAACATGCTTTAACACGTTTAATTAAACGGCCATAAATATGGCACAACCCGCTTGTTTATAGCACATTTAAACTTAAAAAATCCTAAAATATATAACGCATGTTATACCTAACCCTAGCCATTCAAACAATTTATTGTTTTGTTTAATTTGTTGTTCACTTATTGTTTAATTTGTTGCTTTGTTTAACTTTTTTATTCTTTGAAATCTTAAACAGGGTGAAATAGTTGAAGACTTTTGGAGAGTGCTAGAGCTTGAATTTAGAGACCTCATTTCAAGCTCAAGAAGATTGATGTTTTATGCACTTATATTGTTTATTGTTAGACATTTGAATGTTGGTTATGCTTTGAATTTCTATTTGGATATGTTTGTTCTATTCGAAACTTAGTTTGAGTGTTTTGTTATATTTTGGAACTAGCTATGATGTTGCTGGGACAATTTACATCCCTAGGAGTAGTAGGCTAGTACTAATTAGATATTGTGTCTTTGTTAATTTTTTTTTGGCTTTTTTTTTTTTAATTTTTAGTTAACTAGGTCATAACGTGCTATATACACGCTTTTATTGTGTCAACTCGTTACGATCCGTTTAGTAATTGTGTTAATCGTGTCATGTAGTGTTACACATGCCATAGGCAGTTCGTGTTCGTGTTTGCATTTCAAGCAAGTTTATTAATCGTGTTGTATTAATGTTCAACTTAATCGTGTAGTGCTGTAAACGTGCTGGTATAAACGCGACACGTTAATACAAATTGCCAGCCCTTATAAAGGAAATAATTTTCTATTGTTTCTTAGATCATTTGAGAGATTTAGAGAAGATTATTTTGCTAGAAAGACTTTGAAACTCCCATAGAGCTATTGTTCAAATCCTAGATCTTAGCTCTTAGTTTTTTGAAGTGGTTGGAAGGAGAGGTTGCCTAAGGAAAGACTGAATAACGTGCGACTACCCGCACTTTGATCGTGGGAAGAGAATAGCAAAGAAGTCCACTAACTTGAGGCCCTTCTTGTAGAATTCTTTCGTATTTCGGTCTATTAAGAGGTACGAAAGACATGTCTAACTTGTTTTGGAAAAACGTTTTAATTAAAAAATTTTAAAATCTATTGCATACTCGTTTTCTATCATTACACCCATATTAGGCCCACGCACAAACACGTGCTTGTATCACATTCAAACCAAGTTTGTTGTGCACATCCAAATTTGATTAAAATAAAAAATTAATTAAATAGTTTTAATAATTTTTCTAATTTGAGGAAAAACATTGCTTAAATTATTTTGAGGCTATACACCTTTTTTGGACTTTTGGTGGTCAAAAAGTGCCGACAAAATTCTTAATGGAAAGAATTATTTGGCAAGTTGAAAGATACAAAGACGAATACTCTAAGGAGGTGCAAAAGAAGGTCGAAATATGCCTTGGTGGATTGTTTTTATAATTTTACTCGGTCTACAATTGAACCGAAATATTATGGTTAGATTATATTTCCGTCTCTTGTAGTTCCACTTATCTATTCCCTGATTTTGGAGGTCATCTTGTGATTGGAAGCTTAGTTTATGTGATTGAGGACTCTTTTTTTATGTTGTAATAAAGACGATATTGAATCTGCCATTTGTGTGTATTCACTATATAGCGTATTTAGTACACGCTTTTTCCTTTGAGTTTTTTTTTTTAATTGATGAAATCGGTTAATAATTGAGGTCGAGTTTGAATCCGAATCCGTGTATGTTTAAAGGCTATTGGTATTGACATTGTTAGTTGTGCTTCTCTAATATGCATTATGTAGTGCAATTTTCCTTAAAAAAGAAAAGAAAGAGTGTCTTCTTACAAACAAAAATACGTAACGTGGGGAGACACACACTCAACTTTGACGCTCCAATAATTGAACATTGATTTGCGTATGATGATCTTCCAAACCCAAATAAAACAAAGAACTACGTGGGGGAAAAAAAAAAGAAGAAAAAAAGAAAATAATGTTTGCGTGCTTAACTTGACGTTTCATCCAATTCCCAAAAACGGCAAAAAAGAAAAAATAAAAAAAAGAGAATTTTTTGCTAAATTGCGCGGGCCTGGGCCTTCGTTAACGAAAGATGAAAAATAGAAAAGTAAAACAAAAAAAAAGAATATTTTACTAAAATGCGCGGGGCGCTCGTTAACATAAGATGAACCAAAAAAAAACACACAAAGGGGGTTCCAATTTTCATCCTCTCGGTTGTTTGTTCCACTTGTACATCTTCTCTTCTCACACCAGTACATGCAAGGACGGCGAAATACACCCTACGCGTAAGTTAGCAAAACCCTAAAGATTCCCGCACGCTTACGATGTCCCCCCGCACGTGCGAATCTCATGAAGTTTAGACTCGAAACAGGACAAGTAGCAGCCAGCCAGTTAGGACTTTGGGAGGGAGTTTAAGTAGGAGCTACTTCCTTCGTCGCCTGGAATTTTCTCTCCATTCAAACAGGGCGGCTGAAATTTCTTTCCCTGGTTTTCTCTCTCATTTTTTCTTTCTGATAGTTATTTCTTGGTTATATTACTAAAAAGAAACTAAAATTCGTCGACTCGTCTGAGTTAATGGCGGGTTGTTCGTCAAGCTTTGGGTTGTCTCATGTCGTGAGCTTCCGACGAAACGGGGTCGTTTCGAGGAAGATATTGAACCAAAACTCAACATTTCACAGAGTTGGATTTAGCCATTTGTTAAAGGAAATTTCTTTGCCTGCGTTTTGTAGGGATAATCACAATAGTAGCTCTATACATGTTTTAGTTAAGAAAAACCATAAATTTGTGATAATGAACAGTTTGTTGGAGTCAAATGATGAGACCCAATTCCCTGCTGTTGGTGCAGTTGCGGTTCCTAAAGAGAGAGGTGAGAGCGTTGTTGGGAAAGAAAGTAAGGTTTTGGAGAGTGACGAGGAACAAAAAATTGTTGAATTTGATGGGAATGTTGGTAATGGAGGCATTGGGAATGGCGGCGAAGGTGGCGGTGGTAATGGTGGTGGTGGAGATGACAATGGGGGTGGCATGGAAGAAGACGAGTTTGGGCCGATCATGAAATTCGAAGAGGTGATGAAAGAGGCCGAGGCCCGAGGGGTTAGTCTTCCCTCGGACATGTTAGAGGCCGCCAAGAGTGTCGGAATTCGCAGGTTGCTTCTGCTTCGATACTTGGATTTGCAGGTACCCTTCTGTTTTTAGTTGTGTTCTTTTCAGGTATTTTCGATCAATGGGACAATGTCGCTAGACAATGTGGTCTTCAAGAGCCTTATTATTTATTTCATGTTTGTAGGGGTCTTCTGGGCTTCTAAGCTTTGCAATGCGGTCGTGCTCTATGCTTCGTAACCGAATGTTGGCTGATCCATCATTTCTTTTCAAAATTGGAACTGAGGTTCGTTGGACTTGTTTAGATGTACTCTTAAGTTTGTTATTTTGCTCTAATTATATTATTGGAGGAAGGTATGATTTCTCTTTTCGTATGTGAGAGAGACTGATTTTCCATAGTAAGTAACTTCCTTGTGTAGGCGAACCAATAACTGAGATATCTATAACATTTAGCGAGGGAGAAGAGTTTTGTGAATGGCTTTGCCAACCTTTCATTGATTTAGAAATCACAATCTATGCATAAACAATTGCTAACTAACTATGGAAAGAGCAATTACAAAAATACAAATCTTTAAAATGCATGAAACTGCATGAAACAGAATAACTACAAGTTGTCAAGTTTAGATTCTTGTTCCTTTTCCTAACTTTCCTTGTTAATTTCATGGGTTAGCTCGTTTATAACATGTTATGCAATCGAAAGTGCTTGTAGTATGTGTGAGGGGTACAGAATTGTTATTTACATCTTTGACGTTGCCTTATTTAAGCGCTGTTTTTTTTTTTTTTGGGCATTGTTAACCACTTACCCCAATTTGATGCAGATAGTAATCGATTCTTGTTGTGCCACATTTGCGGAAGTTCAAAAGCGGGGCAAAGATTTCTGGTCAGAATTTGAGTTGTATGTTGCAGATCTTTTGGTTGGAGTGGTAGTTAATGTCGCATTAGTTGGTATGTTGGCTCCATATGTTCGTATTGGGCAACCATCTTTATCAAAAGGTTTTATAGGAAGTTTGCAACATGCGTATGCAGCTCTTCCCAGCAGGTTACTAATTTTTGCCGAAAATATACCAATCTTTCTAATGAAGAAAACCTTCTGTCTCATCTGCATCTGTTGTGTAGTAGTGAAGACTTCTCTAGGTTCTGAATTGATCTTGTTATACAGTGTATTTGAAGCAGAAAGGCCAGGATGTAGATTTTCTGTCCAGCAGAGAATTGCTACTTATTTCTATAAGGTAAATATTTATGTAGATAGTACTTGTGCTAGTTTCTGTTTTGACATCTTATGTAGCATTGATGTTCTCTTTTGTTTTCAGGGTGTCTTGTATGGAACAGTTGGTTTTGGTTGTGGTATCATTGGCCAAGGCATTGCAAATTTAATTATGACTGCCAAGCGGTACACCTCTATTTATAAATATGCTTATTGCAACTCCACCAATATTCATAATAGATTTTTGGCAATTTGCTACAAAGATGGTTTCCGTTTTGTGTGAGCATTTCTAATGCGTTCACAGACTTGCATTTGAAACAATCGAAATCCATGTAGAAAGGCGTGATATGTAGTCCATTGCTTAATTTTTACGCTCTAGTGGCATGTATTTGGACCTAAGAGATAAATACCGCCCTCAAAAACTTGAGCTGCTCTTAAATGTCACTTTAATCAACTTTTATTTAATTTAAGGGGTAGTTATCTTTTATTGACCTCTTTTTTTTTTTTCTTTTCCCCTTCTAAATGTCAGGAGCATAAAGAAATCAGAAGAGGACATACCTGTGCCACCTCTATTGAAGAGTGCAGCTCTTTGGGGTATGCCCAACTTCATTGCTTTGAATTTACTGTGGTTTTGCAAGCTTATCACTAACTCGTGTTACAAATTTATGATTTTGTAACCAAGTTTATCTTCCTCACTTGTTAATTCCCTGATCTTAGTTTTACGTGATTCTGTGATTTTTGGTATATATAACTTGCCTTTATTCTCGTCTTTTGGTTCCTAAAACTTGCAGGTGTTTTCCTCGCAGTATCTTCGAACACTCGTTATCAGATTATCAATGGGCTTGAACGCCTAGTAGAAGGGTCAATTTTGGCAAAGCAGGTTCCACAAGTGGCTATGGCTTTTACCGTTGGTGTACGATTTGCCAACAACGTATACGGTGGAATGCAGTTTGTGGACTGGGCTAGATGGAGTGGGGTGCAATAATAATCCTATGTCATTATTATTATTATTATTATTTCAGAGGATCGTAGAACCCGGGGTAAACTTCTAATGATGGCTGATTATTTAATGGTAAAAAAGTTTAGATTTAAGGATAAATGATGGTCAACTTTGACGACCCCAGGGTTTGCAAGAGAGTTTCAGTCGGAACGTTCTACAGAATTATTTAAAAGAGCATTTTTGAAATTCATCCAACCTTAGAAGTAATTGAGAAACACGCCAACTGGCTACAAGGAATGGGTTAATTGTCACTATATTTTAAAGGTTTACAGGCAATTTGGAGGTCGTCAACTTTGTAGTTTAAACAGGTGGTTTTGAGCCTATATGCATGAGAATGAGACTTCGAAAGAAGGATGTAACGGGCGAGCTTGTTAAGCTACGACTGAGCCCAAGTCTTTTCCAATATATATATATATAGCTTTGTGGATAAAATTTGACCATGAAATATTAACTTTCTCGTCAATAATTTGCAACTGAAAAAAATATTAGCGGGCACGTTCTGCCCGGTGCAAATACTGGCATGTGAATTTGTTGGTTCTTTAAAATTGGTTTGGGAAAGTACCCAAATTGCCTCCTATGTTTTGTCTAATATGATTTTTGCCTTTTTTTATTATAAAAATACCTTAAACACCTCATGTGCTTATAAAATCACTCAAAATACCTTTTAAAACAATTATTTTTTTGAAAATCTTTAAGATTATCCATCTTAATATATATATTAAATATTTTAAATATGACTGGATTTAAAAATTAAAAAGACACTTTAAAATGTTCAAATATATATTAAGTTAAGCAAATACTTAAATTATTTCAAGAGTTTTTAACTTTTAAAAATTGATTTTATTTAGTATTTTGATTTAATAATGTTTCAAATTATATTTGGTAAAAATTGGGAAGGGTAATTTTGGTTTTAAAAAGTTTAATCTCGTGGGGGAATTTGTGTATGATCGGAAGATATATGAGATGTTTTGGGCATTTTCATAATAAAAGGGGCAAATTGGTATTTTAGCTAAACACAGGGAGCTTTTTGGGTATTTTACCAATTAGTTTTGCATGAGTTTAAACATCGCATTAGGGGTCAAAACTATTTTAGCAAATAAGCAGCCAAACATCAGTTTAAAGAAGATTTATGGGTTCTTAGTTTAAACATTACATCAAAACCACTCAACAAATATACAACCAAACTTCAGTTTAAACCAGACTCATGAATTCCCATAAAACTGGTTTTATGTGGGTTTAAATATCACAGTAGGGTTCAAAATATTTCAACAAATACACAGCCAAACTCCAATTTGAACTAGATTCTTGGGTTAAACCACATGAACTCACGTATCAAATGCGCTTTAGTTCAAATTAAAGGTTTAATACAAAGTTGGTTTGAAATTCAAATTCTGTAAGAGAAAATATTGTATCAAAGTTGGTTTAAACAATAATTTTGTTTGTTTTTTGAAATACGTCGCAAATGTTTATGTCCAATGCTAAGGGTTTTTTTTTTTTTTAATTTTCAAAATTTATTGTTAAGCAAGATAAGTGCATGTTTTAAGGTACGGCTTGGGCATGTTTAAGAACGGATCCTTTAAGAGTATTGGGTTCGTGTACTAGACTAGCATGTTAAGGGTAGATATCTGTCGAATATACGGACTGTAGGCCGGGCTTTGATGGCTTGGTTTATGCTGTCTTTCTTTTGCGGTCTACAATTTTGGGTGTCTATTTGTAGAGCATGGTATATGTTATTTCTCGTCAAACATTTTATTTGAGTTTATATGTGGAATCGATTATTTGTCGGTGCTGTGCTTCTTCTGGAAAGAGATTATATGAGTCGATCGTTGGCGAATTTGAATAGAAGAGAAAAGATGGAAGTTTGAATTTTTGGAAATAAAAATGTGTTTGAGGTGTTTATAAAATACTTTCCTTAAAGGTATTATTTGCCCTCATTTATTCAAGTTTGCTATAGAGTTTTGTGGCAAAATACCCCCAAGATACAACAAACACTTGAACACTATATTTAGCAATAATATGGTGTTCCAGAACAAGACATAAAATTTATAAAACTATAGAGATTTAACAATAGATAGGAATGCCATGTTATGAACGGACACAACCACTTCAATTCACATAACCTTTGCTTAAAGGTACCTTTTCATTTGTAAAAGTATCTATTCATGTATCAATACAACTATTACAACGGATATGTTCGTTGCTAATGATTGTTCAGGTTTATTTGAAAGCAAACGTCCAATGATTACATTGGTTCAGAATAATTCAAAAGACATAATATTTCAACATGTATTAGCTTGGGTCAGTGTCGCAATGCTAGTGTTTGGTGTCACGAGGCTAGCTATTATGCCATAGTAGGCGTTGCGGCTCCAGCTGTTCTACCACAACATTATCAAGTTAGCTTCACGACGCCAGCTGTTTTGCCACCAAAATTGCAGATTCTATTTTAAGCATCGTGGCTTCAAAAACGGATGTCACGACTTTACATGCTAACATTAAACACATTAAAGACATGTATTTCATATGAACAAATGTGTCTTTGATATCTAAAATTAGAGAGACATATTACAATCTCTCTAACAATCCCCTACTAGATCATAATATTTATCAAGATTCAACAATGATAAACCCATACATACAAGAAGGCATCTTTCGATTTTAACATTCAAATATTAATATACTTGAAAGTATTTACAAGACAATAGTGTGTTTTGTATTAAACTTTGTCTCTTAAGCAAATACTTGAAATATATCACATATGAGATATCCCGGATTTCAAATTATGTTTCAATCATTTTGCACTATTTCAGCCTTTGTACCATCTTGGATTCATGAACATTTACAAGACTAAACCACGGTTTTGTAAGAAATGACACCATTTCTCTTGTTCACTTAGGTAAATTTTCAAATCATGTCTCTAGCTACTTTGAGACTTGAACTTCATTAAAAGCATAAACTCAACATCTACCATGTAGCTATTTTGCACTAAACATCTTGGAAGGGACAAATTAATTTTTGGTGCTAACCTGATCACATAATGATAGTATGAAATAACGATACAACTATTACATAGTTGGGTTACCATCATCGGTGACTCTTACACAAAAGGTTTCAGTCTCATTCCACTAGATGTGTCCTTGACTAAGTCTCTCAAAAGACCTTTTGTCAAGGGATTCGTCAGGTTTTTGTTAGTCCTAACATAAACAACATTGATCAGCATCGATTATTAGTTGTTTCATATATTCATGTCTCAAGCTAATATATCTAGACTTTCCATAATAAATTTTTTTATAAGCTTGAGACAATGTAGCTCACTATTATAATACTAAGAAATAGATGGCACTGATTGTGGCCATAACTCAATATCAAATAATAAATTTCTCAGCCATTCTGCTTTTTTGCCCACAACTGCAAGTGTTATAAGCTCACATTCTATCGTTAAGTGAGTTATGCATGTTTTTTTTTGGAAGCCCAAGACATGGCTCCTCCTATAATTGTGAAAATCCAATCGGACTTGGATATTATCACTTGCATTGGTTATCCAACTAGCATCGTACCACGGGATAATCATTGTAAAACAAACCTAAATTAATGGTCCTTCTAAGATAACCAAGTATCCTGCTAATTGCATTCCAATTCTTAACACTTAGGTTACTCAAATCTTGATATTTTGCACACTGTAAATGCAACTTCTAGCCTAGTACAATGCATGGCTTACATCAAGCTATCAATTTCCCTAGCATACTCAAGTTTTGCTACCGTTCAAACATTATTGTCTAGTAATTTAATATTAGAATCAAATTGAGTATTCACTTCCTTAAATTTCAAATGGTTGAATTTAAGAAGCAAATTCTCAATATAATGAGATTGACACAACAAGTAACCCCCACTATGCTTTCTCACTTTCTCACCTAAGATAATATCTACCTCACCAAGTTCTTTCATCTTAAATTGTAAAGTTAGATACTTTTTATTATCATTCACTCCTTACACGTTAGTTTCAAAATAAGCAAGTCATCAACATATAAACATATAATCAGATCAAAATCATTTGTAAATCTAGAATAAATACATTTATTGCATTATTATGCTTAAAATCATGAGACAATATTACTGAATCAAATTTTTCATGTTATTGTTTTGGTGTTTGCTTTAATCCATAAAGCGACTTAAGTAACTTGGAAACCTTATTTTCATTTCTAGGCAATACAAACCCCCTCGGGTTGTTCCATATAGATTTCCTCATCAAGATCATGATTTAGAAAAGTTGTCTTTATATCTATTTGGTGCACATGCAGATCGTATATTGAAGCAACTGCAAATAGCACACTAATAGATGTCAACCTTGCTACTGGAGCATATGTATGAAAGCAGTCTATACCACGCTTTTGTTTAAAGCCCTTGACTACCAATCTAGCCTTGAATGTTTATATAGACCTATTGGTGTTGTACTTTTTTTTAACACTCATTTGTTGCTTATCAATTTGATCCTAGAGGGAGGTCAACCAAATCCTGAGTTCTATTAGACATTATTGAATCCATTTCATTATTTACAGTCTTTCTCTAAAAGGAAGCATCTTTGGATGACATGACTTCTCTAAATGTCTTTGGATCTTCTTCAATATATAGCAACAATGGTATTTTATTTAGTACATGATTCTATGTTCTTCAACCAAGAAGGTCAAAGCTTGAGGTAAACTAAAATTCACTGTTAAACTCTTTTCTTTTCTTTCATGTTGACTTCTCCTCGATTCAAAAGATGTCATAGATTCTTTCCTTTCATTAGTGGAGGTACCAGGAGTATAGTCACTTGGTTGATCAGCATCAACAATAAATTAATTTTTAATGAATTCGACATCTCTTAATTCTGCTATTATATTAGAATCTAGATTTGACAATCTATATACCTTGGAATCTTTAGCATATCCAACAAAAATAGTTTTAATATCTCTTGCATCTAACTTTGATGTTCTAGGATCATACACTCTATAGAAGGCTAAATAGCCACCTTAGGTATATCAAGTTTGGTTTTCTTTCTTTCCATATTTCATATGGAAAGAATTGTGTTTTCATGGATGTATTTCTATTATGAACATGATATGTAGTAACTAAAGCTTCCTCTTATAAATTATTAGGCAATGTTGAATTAAGATGCATAGAGTTAATCATATCGTTGAATATCCTTTTCTTTCTTTCGGCCAAATTATTTTGTTGAAGAGTAAACTGAGCTGACTTTTGGCGAATATCTTTTCAAAAGGCATCAAAATTATTAGAAAAGTATTCACCACCTCTATTGCTTTAAACCATTTTGATTTTCTTAACTTTTTGGTTCTCAACTTCAGCCTTAAAAAGTTTAAACCTATCTAAGGCTTCATCTTTTGTTCTAATCAAGTACACATATATGTATCTAGAGCAATCATCAATGAAAGTGATAAGGTATCTTTTTCCTCCTCTTATTAAAATTCCATTATACTCAAATATCGATTTGAATCAAATCCATTATTTGAATATTTCTTTCGACTTTAGGAAAGGGTTTCTTTGTTAATTTTGCTTGTATGCATATCCCACACTTATCACGTTTATCATCTTTGTAATTAATTAATCAATATTTAGACATGTATTTCAAAGATCTAAAATTTAAGTGTACTAAACGAGCATGCCAAATATCAAAAGACTCAACAATATAAATGGAATTTATCACTTTGTTATTATTGATGCTAAGTTTGTACATGCCATCACAAGAATATCTCTTTCCCACAAATGACCTAGTATTATATACAATACAAGTAATCTTTAGACCATTCTTACATATGAGACTAGCAGATACAAAATTTTTCCTAATATCTAGAACATGAAAGACATTGTTTAAGGTCACTTTTTTCCTGAAAGTACAGTTGATCTCCATTATTCTTTTTTCGGCAACCATTGCTATGTCATGATTCTCCATGAGAACTGTTTGTTCTTCTTTCTCCACTACATATGATAAGAACATACTCTTATCATTGCAAACATGAATGGTGACACTAAAATTGAGCCACCAATTACAGGACTTTGTTACAGCCATGTTGGTCTCAAAAATCATGCCAATTTGCATCTTTGAGACCATAGCACATATTTCTTTGGATTTCTCCTTAACAACATTGGCTTTGTTGAAGTTCACTTCTTCCTTTTTCTTCTTGTACTTGCATTCACTTTGTCGATGGCCCTCTTTCTTGCACAAGAAACAACTTCTGGTAAACATTTTCGGGCCATTATTGGACCTTTTGCACTTCTTGTCTTTGTAATCCTTGACGTTCTTTTGAAACTTACTAGTTTCAACCACATTAACTTTAGAAGAGTCCAAAAGTTTTCCCTTGGAATCATGAGACTTGCTCTCCTCTTCGATCCTCAAGTGCTTTTGAAACTCCTCTAGAGTTATGTCATCCCTCCTATGGAGGAGTTTCTTTCTATAACCATTCCAAGATTGGAGTAATTTAACAATAATAGTCCTCACTAAAAATGATTTAGAAATCTCGACCATCAATGTTTAAGTTTTGTAACAATAACTTGCAATTCATGTATTTGGTCTAGAACGGACATGGAGTCAAGCATAGAAAATTCTAGAAATTTAACAATAAGGAATTCATTCGTACCTTCTTTTTTGGTCTTGTATTTGCATTCAAGTGCATTCCATATCTACACTGTGGACTCCATGTTATGGTAGAGATTATTGAGACGATCAGAGAGAGTGCTAATAATGTGACCATGACACATGACTTCATTGTCTTCTCTCTTCTTTCTAGTGACTTTGATGACATTGGAACCATCCTCCTTTAGCTCCAACAATGGCTTCATCTTTGAGTCAAGCACATAAGCGATTTTGAGCACTGTGAGTAAGAAGAAAACTTACCCTTCCAGTGAGTGAAGTTGGTGCCATCAAAATTGTCAAGTTAGACATTTAGGTTGAGGAAGGATGCCATGTTCTTTTTAAACTCCATTGTAGTAGAATAAAACCTTTAAGATTGTTGGTGAATTTAACTAGAAGAGAGGAGATAGAGATTTGAATTTCTAGAAATAAGAATGTGTTTGAGGCGTATATAAAACACTTTCCTTAAATGTCTTATTTGCCTTTACTTAATCTCGTTTGCTAGAGAGTTTTGTGGCAAATTATCTCCAAGATACAACAAAGACTTAAACACTATATTTACTAATAATATAGTGTTTAGAACAAGATACGAAATCTTTATAATTCTGAAGATTAGATTTAAGAATAGACATGGGTGCCATTTTATGAATACAAATAACCGATTCAATCTACACAATCTTTGCTTAAAGGTACATATTCATTTGTAAAGGTATCTATTCATATATCAATGCAACTATTATAACGAGTATGTTCGTTGCTAATGATTGTTCAAGTTTGTTTGAAAGCATATAACCGATGATTACTCTAGTTCAGAATAATTCAAAAGCTACAATGTTTCAACATGTATCAGCTTGGGTCAACATCGCAACTCCAAAAGCATGCAAACTATTTTGCCATAGCGTGTTTGGGCTAGCGTCGTGATGCCAGCTGTTCTACCACAACACCCTTAGGTCAACGCCACGATGCAGACTTTTGGCATCGCAACGCCAGCTGTTCTACCACCAAAATTTGCTAATTTTATTTTCAGCTCTGCGGCTTCAAAAACAGACGCCTCAGCGCTACATTTTGATATTAAACACATTAAAAACATGTGTATTTCATATCAACAAGTGTGTCTTTGATCTCTAATATTTAGAGAGATATATTACAATTTCTCTAACATGGATTAGTATCTATATTTCCTTATATATATATA
>CAMOHE010047352.1:0-60696 GCA_946598075.1 Artocarpus hirsutus
CTACTCTCTAACGTTTCTTCGGCTTGTTGGCAATGTTGTGACAACTTATCTCATCCTTGGTGGTGGGTGGGTTGCTATTGGAGATCCTGTCGATGTCTCTTGAAATTTACCCTTTTGTTTTATTTTATGTGTTTGTCAAATAAAAACATTGATGTTTAAATCATCTAGTTTGAATGTATTTATGTTGTTATATTGGTTTTCCGTTGTAATAACAAAGGTGGTTTTTTCAATTTGCAGTGTAGTCTTCGTGTAATTATGTCTAGTCCTCAAGTCTTTGTCTTTGAGGCCTTGTGGTAGGGCTCCGTGGTTCTCTTGATCTTGATTGATTGGATTTGTTGACTGACTGAAATGGTGTGTTCGAAGGAGCCGTTTGTATGCTTTGTTAGTTGTGTGCCTCTTCAATCTCTTCTTGTCAGGATCATTGCCTATATTATCACCCCCAATCAAAATAACTGATGGTTCCATATGTGGCCAAGTTAAATGTATTAGGGTCTTTCCTTTCTAAATTCGTGTTTCTATTTCTCTTATTTATAATACAACCACCACTTTCAAAAATAAAAGAAACAAAAATAAAAAGAAAAGAAAAAGATAAGTAGTTGTGCAAGGAAAAACAAATAGCAAAGGCAATACTCATATTATATTTATGTGTGTGTAGTCATCGGTGTCTCAGCATGATGATTAAACATTGGATAAAGTCCCTTCCAATATTTTAACTTGGACAAGATTTAAATTTTTTTCTTCCATTTTTTTTAAGGGGACACAACACTTAAAGTTCATATATTGTTTCTTCCTCTCTTTGTATTTCCTCTTTCACATTGGTCGATCAAAGGTGAGAACCTATCAAGACCCCAATAATTGTTACGTAATTTTAGAGTATAAATGGGAATATCATCAAATAATTACTATATAGTTTTCTTATTCTCAAAATATTTTTAAAAAAGTGTTAGATTTACTTTCGACACCTCGTAATTAAATTTTCCATGCAGTATGATTTTACTTAAATTATTTTACATAGAAAATTAACAAAGTTAAAATAAGGGATGTTCACGCAAAACGTTTTGATTATTGTGATGTCCTTAAAATATAGGGAAGACATATAAATGTACTTCTCAGTTTTCACTAAATATTACATGTCACCTAACATAGATTTCATTGGTTAAAACCCCTTACGAAAGCAAAATGGGAACAGCTAGCTAACATTGTTCCATTTATGACTATCATAGCCTATTTGGCATCGTAGTTAAAGATATTCGCTACAACGATAAATATTGTAACATATAAAAATTTTATATTAGAACAGTTTTTTTTATTATAACATGTTATAATTTTAGCCTGTTTTTAACTAAAAAAATTTATTTGAACCAATTTTATCCGTCGGACTATCAAGTCAAACATTTTTGCATTTGTATTCAGTAACTGTAATTATGGAACAAAGGAATCAAAAGTGTGCACTAAGAAACGTGTTGATTACTCTACAGCCTAACGACGAAAGAAGACAAAAGGCCCCACCAACCCCAATATATAGAAACCATACAAATGATCAAATACATGCATGTCCTTGGACTTGGTCATTGGTAACTATACAACTATAGGTTTAGCCCAAAAAAAGAAAAAGCATTAATGGTTGACAGACAATTTTTTAAGGTATTCTTATCTGCAGATCAACTAATGTGAGCTATATATCTAAGACGCTGCGGTTAGTTTAATAATATTTTCAAAATAGATAAAAATAGTTTTATTTTTAAAAATAATTTTTTTTTGAGAATTGTGCTGAGAGTGTTTTTGAAAATTTTACCTCTATGTAAAAATGTTTTTAAAAATTCTCAAAACAAAACAAAACAAAACAAGACCCTGAGGCTGTTTGGTATTGTTTTCAAAATAAGTGAAAATTTTTTATTTTAAAAAATAAGAATTTTTTAAGAATTATGTTACGAATGTTTTTTAAAATTTTTGTCTCGAAAGACGTGTAAAAACATTTTTTAAAAATTTTATGAACAAAAACAAAGAGGCCAAGTGTTTTCTTTCCACCAAAAGAAAAATTAAAAAAAGAAAAAATAAAGTTAAATAGGGGCTTCCAATTTAGATACACGTAACAGATGAGGCAAGACTTTAACGAAAAAACCCTTTCTGTGTTGTGATGTTGGGCATTGTTCTTCCCCCTTATTTGCAAATTGGAGCTTTTAAAGTAAATATTAAACTCCTCCACCCCCTTGACTCTTAGCTTGGGTGTATAGAAGTTTCCACATGTTATTTTTTTTAAAAAAAATTTCTTTATTGTTATAAATGTCTGTTTTGGTTCTTGGAAAATAAATATCTTAGCTTTTTAAAAATTAAAAAAAGAGCAAACTTTTTAACAATTAAAGAAATGACCTTTTTTTCACAATGTATATTATTGATTACTATTAGTACATCATTAATTGAGTATAATTCATCACTTATAAACTGATTATTATTGATTATTAATTTATCATGATAACATGAAAATTATTGAGTGAAATTGGTTAAGCACTAATTAATATTGGTTAATCATTATATATATTAATTAATAATAGATTACTAAGTTAATCTATGATAAATTTTAAGTTAACCTTTCATTAATTAATATCGATACATCACTAATTAACATTAATATATTATCAATTAACTATCAAAAAGAGATCATTTTTTTAATTTTAAAAGAACTTCAATCATAAATTATATTAAAAAAAAACCTCGAAAAAAGACCACTTACTTCCAAATTCCTAATGTTGGCGAGAGGGATTAATTTAAATCTAATTTGGACAATGAAAAATCTTAAAAAAGAACTTTTGAGTTATCCATTTTTTTCTAAAAGGCATTTGTATTCCATTGGCTGAGGAGGCCTAAAATTCTAATACGTTGTGCCCAACAGAGCTCCCACGTAATGGCATCTTTTTTCACGAAGAAGATTCGTGGAACTAGTTGGATCCCAGGTACCGCAGACAGTACCCTTTTCACACGTTATGAGATCCAAACCTACAAACAATACAAATGGATCTTCTAGACACACTCTTTAAAATCTCACAAATATCCCTGCCACTGCCGGTATCAGGCGATCTTTAAATGTAAAAAGTGGAACGGATAGTGACAAATTTTGCAAATCCCATATAGTTCAGAAAATATTAAACAGCTGGCTTTTTAACCATAGCCACAAAAATTAACGGAAGGTTTTTATGGTAAAATTTTTAGATTATTTTTTAGTTATAAATAATATAAAATTTTTATATGTTATAGTAATAATAAAAAATTATTATAGTGTAAAGTTATCATATGTTTTCATAAAAACAATTTTAATTAAGGGTTTTAACCAACCTAGCAAGCATTTTATAAAAAAAATTATACAATAAGTATTTTTTTTTCAATCAAACTTATAAAAAAAAAAATTTAATTTGATTGAATGGTTTAAAATAGACACTATATCGGTAGGTAGGAATATATACATTTAGAAGGACCCTTTTAACGTAAAGTCGGTGCTCTGTATCAATTTACAAACCATTATTGAAAGGACCAAAAAAATAAAATAAATTTAAACCTAATACTTTCGTGTCAAGGTTTATAACATGAAAAAATGATTCGTAAAAGAACCCATAAGCTCAGTTAAGACTACAAAGGAATTTGGTTCGTGAAATTTCGTATTTTACTGTCTGTATGAATTAATTGTCCAATATGATTGAATAAGTTTTGTTACTTTTGAAGCTTTAATTAGCAAAGAGTCGTAAATAGTAAGTACAAGTCACTTCATTTCTTGTAGAGTGCCGTAAGAGGGACATGTTCTCTAATTTTTGCACCTTACCCGTTATCATTGGACCAAAAAAATAAAATAAAATAAAATATTGCATGCTAGACATTAAATATTCAGTCAAGTCTTCTTTTTTAGAGTAAGAAAAGTAAAATTCAAGCCTTTATTTGCTTACAACACCGATATGAACTAATGACATTATGTTGTAAAAACACTTTTGCGTCTAACTTTGAAATATTAAGAAAAAAGTAAACAAAGTCATGTGATAATTTCCAGGAAATTCAATATAAGTCCTATTACACACGTGCGGCGTTTACAAGATAGCCTCCTTACTTGTATTTATGACTCAATTTGCGTTCTTGGTTTTGTTATTAAAGTCCAACCATTCCTTAATCTAGGATTTTTCATACAAACGGAAATTTTAAGAAGGAACAAAATCAAGTAATTAGACAGTAATCATAATTAGCCGATTTGTAATTAGTGGCTAAGAACAGCATTTTTAACGAGGGTAAAGGAAAAAAAAACTTAACTATTGCTTTTTCAGCTTCATGAAAGGCAAATGGCAAGAGCAGGAGAGAGGGAAGAGTTCGAACAGCCGCCATCCGGTCAAACACACGAGCTTTGACCAAAAAACACATCACATAAAAGAAAAATGAGAAAAGAAAAGAAAAGGAAATTTTTGTGATGAGAGGGACAAAAAAATATTTTCCACGGTCAAACCTCCACATGAGCCTTCCAAGAAGGCTCCAACAATACAAAAACAAAGAAAAAGAAAGGACTCTTTGGCTTCGGCAATACGTGACCGCCTTCACTTCTCTTGTCCTCTCTTCTTCTTCTTCCTCGCGTTCATATTCATATTCATTTCTCTCTCTGTTCCTTAGACACCCCTCCCCTCTCTCTCTTCTCTCTCTCTCCTATGGCCTCTTCCTCAGGGAGCTTAGACGCCTCAGCGAACTCGTACCCAAACTTCTCCTTCCCGGCCCACCCCTTCATGACCACCTCCTTCTCCGACCTCCTGGCCTCCGGCGGAGACGACGGCGCCGCCGAAACCCACCGCCGTGGGCTGTCGGACCGCATCGCCGAGCGCACCGGCTGGGGAGTCCCCAAGTTCAAGTCTCTCCCGCCTCCCTCGCTGCCCATTTCTCCACCCTCTGTTTCGCCTTCTTCTTACTTCGCCATCCCCGCCGGCCTTAGCCCAGCTGAGCTCCTCGACTCCCCTGTTCTTCTCAACGCTTCCAACGTAAGAATTTTTGTTCCAACTCTATTCAGAAAAACTTGAAACTGCGGAAACTAAATTTTGATTTACGACAAAATAAGAATTTAGCGTCTAATAATTAGCCTTTCTTATGTTCTTGTGTAAGATCTTCAATTTATTTTTTTTTTTTCCAATCAAAAATACTAATCGAATTTCATGCTTTTTTTTTTCCTGCTCTGTTCAGATTCTGCCGTCTCCAACTACTGGAGCATTTGCAGCTCAAGCCTGGAAGACCACCAACAATCAACAAAGCGTGAAACAGGAAGAAACAAGTTTCTCAGATTTCTCTTTCCAAACCCAAACAAGGCCTCCCACATCATCAGCATCATCCTCAATCTTTCAATCTACAAACACCTCGTCATCTCAAGCCGTAAGTAAAACATCTCACCATTTATTTGCCTCAATTCATTTTTGCTTTGTTCTAACATTCCTTTTGGCTAAACAGGCATGGACTAATTATCAGGAACCCGCCAAGCAAGACATAAAACCCGAATTCACAACCAAAAGCAACGGCGATTTCCAATCGGAGTACACCAATTATCCTCAGCAGAGCCACCAGTCGTTAAGCAGGAGATCAGACGACGGGTACAATTGGAGAAAATACGGCCAGAAACAGGTGAAAGGGAGCGAAAATCCGAGGAGTTATTACAAGTGCACGTACCCGAATTGCCCAACAAAGAAGAAAGTTGAGAGGTCGTTGGATGGGCAAATCACTGAGATTGTTTACAAGGGGAGTCACAACCATCCCAAGCCTCAATCGACCAGGAGGTCCTCTTCATCATCGTCAGCGATTCAAAGTTCCAACAACAATGAAATTCTTCCAGATCAATCGTATGTTTCCTCGCAAGGAAACGGGCAGTTGGATTCTTCCGTTGCCACGCCGGACAACTCGTCGATATCGATCGGGGATGACGAGTTTGAGCAGAGCCCTCAGAAGACCAAATCTGGAGGGGATGAGTTTGACGATGATGAGCCTGATGCCAAAAGATGGTAAGTTTTTTTTTTTTATATTATTAATTATTGGTCTTTAATTCTTTTTGTTTGTGAATTTCTTTGTTGAATTAATTCTGATTAGTCTTTCTTTTTTTTTTTTTTGAAGGAAAAGAGAAGGTGAAAGTGAAGGAATTTCGGCTTCTGGGAGCAGAACAGTGAGAGAACCAAGAGTTGTAGTTCAAACTACTAGTGATATCGATATTCTGGATGATGGGTACCGGTGGAGAAAATACGGGCAGAAAGTGGTTAAAGGCAATCCAAATCCGAGGTTAAAAAAAAAAAAAAAAAAAAGCTTAAACTTCGTCTTTAATATTCTTTTGCATATTTTCAAAAGATGGTTTCTTGTTTAAGTTTTGGTATCATTATTGTGATTATTGCAACTATCATTTCACTACTGATTTTTCGCGCATTGTGTCTCTGACTTACATTATTGGTCTATCTTCTGGTTGGGACCAGTTTCCCGGGAAAACATATCATTCACTTATTTTTAGTTCTCACTCCTTCATCTTTATTGGAGAATTATGTTTAGAATATAGTTTTTTAACCATAAGAAAAGTACGGCAATTAAAAATAACAACATGACCTACTCCACAGTATGTATTTGCCTTAAGAAAGTGGTGTAGCTATCCATATGCGTTTGTATTTCAATACATCTTGATCCCTTTTCACAAAAGTCATGCTTTTTTATCTTAATTGTACTAATAATAGGACTAAAGATAAAGCGATTTACAATAAAGTGTTTCTTAGCTTGTACACCAATCTAACAATGTGACACATATACCTATTGCAGGAGCTACTACAAGTGCACAAACCCGGGATGTCCAGTAAGAAAACATGTTGAGCGAGCTTCGCATGATGTCAGAGCAGTGATCACCACCTACGAGGGGAAGCACAACCACGACGTCCCCGCGGCTCGTGGCAGCGGTGGCCATTCCGTCAGCAGGCATTTGCCCAACCCTCCCACCACTACCACCACCACCAACAACAACAATAATGCTGTCGCAGCAATAAGGCCCTCGGGCATGTCCCACAACAACAACACTACTACTAACAACAGCCATCACCATACCTCCAACAACCACCCCCTTCAGAGTCTACGGCTTCCGAGCTCCGAAGGGCGAATGCCCTTCGCCCTGGAGATGCTGCAAGGCCCATCTGGGAGTTTCGGATTCAATAATGCAGCAGGGTTTGGAAACTCCACTGGCGCTTACAATACGAGTCAGTCGCAGCTAACTGAGAATGTCTACTCGAAAGCGAAAGAAGAACCGAGGGATGACAATTCGTTCCTTGAATCTTTGTTATGTTGAAGAAGAAGAAGAAGAAGAAGAAGAAGAAAAAGAAACAATAATAAGCAGCACCAGCAGCAGAAAACAGAAACTAAGGTCGATTCCATTCATTGGATTGTGTTTGTTATGTATTTGTATATTTCTTGTTCCTTTTTGTCTTTTGAATTACAGGGATTGGTTTGTGTATATCATCCAACATTGTATGGTATATAGCCTATAGGGGTTGCTATAACTTAATTGTTTTATTGTTTTGAGGCTTTTCTTGGCTCCTACATGGGAGAGCCTCGATTCATCTTTTTTTTTTTTAATCACACGTGGGTAGTGAATTTTATTTTTCCCTGCTCTTTTCTTCAGTTTTCTTAGTAAAAGAAAGAGAATATTAGAAATTTGGTCGTTTTATTTCAAGCAGAAACAAAGTGTTACACTTAAAATTTCGCTTCTTGTACATGGGTTGTGAGAATTAAGTTGAAATTTTATTTTAAAATTTAAATACCGTAGTATATGAAATTTTTATGTTGGAGTATATTTTGGCTTTAGACTTGAGGTAGTTTTTTATTGTAGATAGTTGATATTTTAAGTTGCAATTTAATTCCAAAACACTCCTCAAAACAGGAGGAGGTGGAGAGATTGCCATGGACGTTTCCTATGGACTTCTAGAGTGGGGGAGGTGGAACCAATATTATATTTAAGCATTTTCCTCCTTGGCCATGGTGAAGTCGTCATTGGATAATGACTAATTGAGAGGTTTGAATGAGTCAAAGATGTGGAGCTGTAAGATTTTACTTGCAGCGCAAGTTGCACAAGCAAAGTCTGAGGTCAACTTTTGTGTTCCCATATTGATGCTTCTAGTTGGGCACACCGTGTGGGACCCTCTTCTATTTTACAAATTTACTTTATTGGCCCTCAACTGGATTCATTGTTTATTGGATGTTTGAGGGTCAAAACTTGACACGTGGGCGTAAAAGAGATGGGGAACGCTATTCTATGAGAGAGGGTTGCCCACCCACCGACCAAGCATTGCAATGCCTATCCTCTTTTTGTGTTCTTTTCTTAAATCCAATTTTCTATGAAGATTTTTTAAATAAATTTAATTAGGCGGCAAATTGGTTTACATTTCATGTTGTCGTTTTCCTTGTGTCCAATTTCTAATAAGTTCGTTAATCTAGATCTGATAGTGGGGTAAAGTTAATAGGTGTACGGTAGCGTGTCACTTTTTCTCCTTCTGAGTGAATTATTTGACGTAAGAATTGCATAATCATCGGAATACAAACACGTCCCGTCTTTGATCATCATGTATGGATGAACAGGGCAAATCTTTATTGTCTGTGATAATCTCTTTGCATATTATGACGTTAATTGTAACCCCTTAAGTGGGTAGTTTTAATAAATTAAATAGAAAACTAGGAAATAAAATAAAACATTATAAATTTGTCCAGATTTTGAAACAAATTTTAAAATTAAAGCAAACATAAAAACAACAAAAAATATAAACATAAAAACAACAAAAAATATAATTTAATGTAACACTCTTAATTTAATATAATAAATATGCTATCATCATCCTTTAAACTCTCAAAACAGTTTAATACAATTACATAAAAGCATAGGGTGCTTACATAAGTAGGAAGAATACTCTTAACAAATGAAGCGGCTCCAATTGGACATAGCTATATAGTTTGCTTAGCTATTTTTTTGTTGTCACCTCGTACTGTACAATCCTGAAAAGATAAAAATACAAGGGGTAAGTAACAACGTGCTCAGTAGAGAAATCATTACTCACATTTTGCTTTTATTACTTACACATTAAATCTGCGTGGTTAGTTTATTTTCAAAATAATATTATCTAATTTATAACAATTTCATTATGTTCATATATGGTAGATGCTCTGCAGATAAATGTTATCATGATTTTATATAATATAGTATTATTCACAATTAAATAATTTTTTTGACATGCACAAAGAAATTGAGAATTTGTGTCTCTACTCAGCAAAGCCCCAAAGCATGCACTTGACAACTCAGCACACCAAACCATGTCGGTGAAGGGACATCGATTCATGAATCCTTACCAAGATGTTTCCTGTACAGTGTGTTCTAAGACTTTGGACTCAAGGGAGCACTGTTGCCCCCTCTTGTTTACCTTTTAGGGTATACATACCTAAGAATGCAACCGCCGTCCTTTTCACGTCTTACATTCCTCTCATATCCTTACTGATATGCATAGAGTCTGTATTATTAACTGTGCTTCTCAATATTATATTAGAACATGTCAAATCAACTTGACCTCGCTATATAATACAAGATGGGTCTAGAGTTTTTTTTTTCTAATTAATATGCATATAATAACATTAATAAAGTAATATATAAATTATCTTGCAACGCAAATAATCAATTTTAACTAAATAAAACCTCATAAAAGTTGAATAATAAAATCCCTACCTTATTGGCAAATTATTGAAAGATAACTTCTAACTTGTTACTACTACGACGTAAGCTCCAAATACATCATTAACCTTAAGACGTATAAAATCATAAATTTAACTTAAATACTAAGTCTATAATTATGTCAATTTATTTTATTAGTGTGCTTTTATCATTAATACGGTCAAAACATGCACATTATTTTTCTAACATAATTTTACTAATTTTGAAAAATAAAATTGGATTTTATTTTAAAACAAATAATTTGATTTTTAAAATATTTAGAAATAAAACAATTAAAAAGTTTTATATTCAGTAAAATAAAATTATTTGAAACTACAAATTTTACAGCAAACATCCTTAATATTTCTGAAACATAAATTCTCAAACAACTACTATTATCCTAGTGGTATAGTATCTTGTTACTCCCTTTGCAAGTTACGGGTTCTAATTCTGCCTAACACAAAACATTTTTTTTAAATAAAACAAAGTCTTTTGAAAAATGACACCATATTTTTTCTTTAGTTTTTGATGTCGTTTTTGCCAAATAATATCGTTTTTCACTTGGGTTTTCCCTAGAAACAACCAGAGGTATTCCTCCTCCAAATCAAACCAAAAGTCATGTTCCTAAGATAAATCTAAGTATAAAAATATTGTATAATCATCTCAAATCATCAAAACACTAATTTCTAACAAATTTTATACTAAAAACATAAATTAAAATCAAAATTTGAGTTTTAAAATTTTACCACAAATCGAAGCTTATAAACATTGTTAGATCACAAAAATCCCATTTGTATCCTTGCTATTAAGAGTTTATAGAAGGTTGTCTATGTGATTCTTAGTGAAAATGGTGAAGTTTTGGGCATTTTGGTTTCTTGGGTTCTTTTGGTTCTGCCGCAATGGAAAAGAGAAGAAACATAGAGGAAGAAAAAGGAGAAATAAAAGAGAAGAAAAGAAAAAGAAGGAGAGTGAGAGACAATGGGAGGGAAGAGCGAGTGATTAGGGTATGCTTGTCTAGTGCGTGGAGGCTTTCATATGGGTTTTTGAGAGAAAATGCCAAAAACAACAATTTTGTGAATAAAAGAAATTATGAGGGACATTTTGGTAATCTCATAAAATAGGCGTATAAGAATTTTGAAAAATTAAAAATAGGTAACATACGTAAACTTAAAAATATTTGTGATGAAATAATTTTTTTAAATTTATATTAACACACAAATAATTAATTTTAACATAATTCATACCTATTTAAAATAACACGTATTACATAAATTTCGTGCATTATTATTATTATTATTTTTGAAGGAAAGTGCAAAGATTATCGAAGTAAAATGGAGTTCCGATCACAAAAATAATGTAAGACGGGAATCTTTGTTTTGTTTTGGTGTTTTTTATTATTCTGTTGTAATGTATATATTAATCATTGTTTCATGACCGTTAAGTCGGTCAAGTTGGTAATCACATGATTTTTTTTTTTTTGAAAGGTGATCTTTTCGACATTTTATGTTAGTTCGTACTCATGACAGTCTACAAATTAAATCCGTAATCCACCTTAATCGTAAAAAAATCTGTAATCAACCTCTCTTAGCTCTCTATCAGAAAGTTAGGAATGAAGAGAAGAATTAATCCCAAAAATTGCAGGATAGTC
This sequence comes from Artocarpus hirsutus, assembly GCA_946598075.1. Classification (NCBI taxonomy): domain Eukaryota; kingdom Viridiplantae; phylum Streptophyta; class Magnoliopsida; order Rosales; family Moraceae; genus Artocarpus; species Artocarpus hirsutus. The sequence goes on from CAMOHE010047352.1 coordinate 11,364, forward strand.
ATTTAGAAAGTTCTCTTATTCAAGTACAAACTGAAAACAAAATTATCTCTCAAGAGATCAGTATATTAAGGGAGTTTAAGAACAAATTTAATATTAAATAAATAATTTTTTTTGGTGCTATAAATATGCTTTCCACCATTTGTTTGTGCATGGATAATTACCAGAGTTTTTATGAAGTGTAGTTAAAATTAAAATTTTTAAATTAAAACTATATCTCACTTTTTCTTATCACTGTATATTAAATAAAAGAATTCAAGTCCCTTATTACTTTTTCTTATCAATATATTAAGGGAATTCAAGTCCAAATTTAATATTAAATAAATATTTTTTTTTGAGTGTATAAATATGCTTTCCGCCATTTGTTTGTGTAAGGATAATTACTAGAATATTTGAGAAGTGTAGTTAAAATTAAAATTTTTAAATTAAAAATTATAGCTTACTTTTTTCTTATCACTGTAGCTCACTTTTTCTTATTATTGTAATATGTGAGAACTTTACATTGTAGCAACTAAAAATTTTAGTTAAAATTGATTTTGTTAAATAAACTATACAATTTAATGCTTCAAAGTCTTTTTGTAATCTTTTTCTCTTATATAGTAAAACTTATAATAAAACCTCTTAACCGAGAGGACATAGTTCTCACATTAACATTAAATACTATTAATTTTTTTCTTTTTGTGTTTTGTTTTCTTTTGACTTTCTTCTACGTTTGTAGTAACTTCAAGTGAAATTATATGGAAGTTCATCTTTTTAATGAGTTTTTCCGTCTATAGTTATGATATCAAGCTATACATTTACTATTCAAGATTGATATAATTAGTTTGACAAAAAAAAAAAAAAGGAACCTCCTTAAGGGTTGAAAGTGTTGAGAATTTGCTCTGCGATGCTAGGAAGCACTGACAATGTATGCTTGATCTTAGTGTAGGAGTCAAACTTCTCCTCTAAGGAGGCATGTACTAAATTTTTTTTTGCCTTGACTTATACAACTCAATAGGGTCGTATAGCAAAATAATAATAATAATAATAATAATAATATTATTATTATTATTATTATTATTATTATTATTATTATTATCTCGTTAAGGGCTAAACTAAAAATTACAAATTTTTTGAGATTATTAAAAAACAAAAGGGAAAAAAAACCTCAACGGGCCGGCCTCCCCTACTTGTCCTCAAGTGACACCACCATTGCTCGATCCTCGATCTTGTCCTCAATCAAGTTTGAGGTTGAGTTCTTGGCTTTTTCTCAACCATGTCAAGCCACCATAAAAAGAAATGGTAGTGGGGGGAGAATTTGGTGTTACAAAATAATAAAGATCATATGAATTGAACAAGTCAACAAAATTTGATGGTGAATTATTGAAGTAAGTTAATATTATCAATGAAACTACGATGAGATGGGCTGTTACCCCCATCCAACCATAGTTTGTTATGCCTAAGGTTGCTCTACTCTGCCTGGAGAAATGAGCTAGACCCTTTATAAGGTTGTTCTACTATTCTCCAGACATCTATATTGGATTATACTTGCGAACTTAGATTTTAAATTGTGTAAAACAAAAGCATATATTTACAAACTTTAAAGGTTATAACCTTGATCTCGTGAATTATGCGAGGAAATACTTGTATTTACGAATCTTAAATATTAAAAATACAAGATAAAACAACATTTTTGCAATAAATACTGGTGTTGTGAATTAGACCTCTTACACCTTAAACGATCCTTGTACATTTTGTGGATTCAAATCTTTTATCTAATCTTGGTATCCACAAAATGTGTAATCAATCCCATTATGATACATGGTTTAAAAAGTTTGAAAATATGTCTAATTAATTTTGGCATACATTTTATTAAATAATATGTCATAATATGATTGGTTGAACACTATTTGAGACATAAAAAAATAGGCAAAAAAATTGGGTTCACCTTTTATACATTAAAAAAATGAAAAAAGAACAGAAAGTTACTAAATTAAACTTGAACGGTACTAAATAATATCCAAATAAGGTTTTACCTTTTTTCTTTTAAGGGAACGTATGGTTTTAATTAAAGAAACCACGTTTTGCTTATTTATTTCATTAAATGACATATCGTTTTGTTGAAATAAACGCGACAACAAACTTTGCCGAAGAAGAACTTGTTTTTTGATCGACTTCCGACAACAAACTTGTGCAAACTTTTAAATAAAAACGATATGTCATTTTATTATTTGTTATCATGAAAGAGCATCATGTTTACTTGAATAAAAAGGGGCGTTTGGCATTGTTTTTAAAGGTTGTTTTTAGCTTCTATAATCGCCTATAGTAGTTTAAGGTGTTTGGTAAATATGTGTCTAAAAACTACTATCCAGTAGCAAAAGTTGAGAAGCAACCTAGGGGTTACTTTTTTACAGCAGTTTTTATTTTAATATTCAAAATTACTATACTAATTTTAACAATAACACATAATTCTCAATCTGTTCATTTTTCTTTAACAAATTGAAATAAATTAAATAACACGTTTTGTTGAAACAAAACGTATTAGCAATATACTTAAAAATATATTCAAAAACTAAAAGAACAAAACATATTAACAATAAATCAAATAATTTATAAAAAAAAATCCAATAAAAATTAAATAAATCAAATATCACATTGTTTTTTTAGATGCTCAAATATCATGTTATAAATTAGAGCGATTTATTTTCTTTAATTTAATTGAAATTAATAAAAACTAAAGTTATAAATATGCTTAGTAAAATATGTCTACTTTTGTCATCATACATACCCATAACAATTTTAAACATAGTTTATAAAACACTTGTAATTCTGTTTTTGGTTTTCATAATAGCTTTGAAAAAATTTTATTAAATGCTTATATGCTTTTGGTCCACAGCATAACATAATAGAAGCACAACACAACAGAAACTACAGCACAATACAATAATACCAAATGACCCATATATCATTATCACTAAGCAATAGTTAATTTTTAGTAGATAAGACAACATATCTTTATGTTTTAAGTGATCTAAACGATAACAAGATTTGCATAACATGCAAAATAAGATCCTAAAGCACCATGCCGATTTACAAGTCTATCATAATTTTGTAGCCTCAACATTTGAAATTTGCAAGTTCTAACATAAAATTTACAAGTCGTATTCTTTTAAAATTCAAGTGTATTATCACTTTTGTAACTTCAATGCTCAAAGTTTGTAAATTCCAATACAAAATTCACAAGTTATCTTATTTCTGGCATGGAGAATATGGGAATTTTTCTCCCGACATCAAAAAGTTCGTTTGTATTTGTTTCTAAGTACTAAAACCAGTTGTCTTTGTCTTCTCACTAAGCCTTTGTATTTCTAGTTAAACATAGAAAATATACACTTTAGTAATTAGTGTTGTTATTTAGTTCTTGCACATATGCATATTTTCTTGGGTATACATTTATCAATTTGTATTCCTTTAATTTATTATTCTTTCTTTAGTTTCTACAAACACATTTTAATCTTATGCCAATTGTTTTTACTAGTTTGCCAAAATAATTTTTGACCCATTTGATCTACATAACAAATAAATTGTTCTAATTCGAATAAGCCACATTTTTAAAAGAACTTCTTGTTGTTAAGAGAAAAAATTAAAACAAATTAGGTTGAGTGGCTTTTTTAATGGTAACTTTTTTAAATTAAGTAATGGTCGTTTATCAGTAGTAAACTTGAGTTAATCTGATAAATCCGTCAAGTTTAACACTGACAAACTCAAAATTATTATTGATAACGGTTATTTGTCTAATTTAATATAATTGTGGTCATTCATTTTAAACGTAATTTTAAAAATATCGTTTATCTTTAAATCCCAAAAATGAACTACAGAAGAATTCTAGAAAATGAAACGACATTTTTGTTTATTACATCATAAAATTTAAACGACTGCAAGATTTACCTGACTAAGCCGTAAGGAGATCTAAACGACGAGATAAATATTAGTTCCATGATCAATGATGACACGAAAAACGGCAACAAGTATATAAATTCGAACTACATATCGTTTTTCTCAAACGACAAACTAACGGTCATGGGCAAGGGTCGTTTGGGGAGAGGCATATTTTGGCGGCTAAAAAACAGCTCTTTCCATTTCAGCCGTCTAAACATGCTTGAATTTACGAATCCTACCACCTCTTCCTTCAAAGTTCAAACTTGAGAAAAACAAAAAAGAAATCGTCTTTCTTGATCCATGGGGTTTGCCAAGTTGAAGCCCCATATCCTGAGGATCACTCTCTTACGAGCCATCTCCTTCGGCGTTCTAGTACTCGCCCTCAGATTCGCCTTCCTCCTCACACTCACCGGCGGCTACTGTGGCTCCAACGACGGCCTCTGCCTCTTCCCGGAGAACCACTTCCTCTTCGGCGCCTCCGACCTATGTCTCCAGCGAGAACCACCCCGTGCTCGCGACGTTTGGCGGCGCAGAGCCGTCGACTACTACTCCTCCGTCTTCCAAGATTTGATCGCCCAGGGTTTCCTATCCTCCAATTCCACGGCCCTCTGCATCGAAACCCTAGCCGGTGAGGATGTCGCGGCGCTGAGAGAGATCGGCGTCCTTGACTCCGTCGGAATCTCCCAGAAGGCCCCTCCGCCGTTGGTCCTCTCCGGCGAACCTCACCGCCAGCCGTTCGATGAGAACACCTTCGACTTCGAGTTCTCTGGCAATGGCTGTCTGGAACGGTCGGTGCGACCGGCGGATTTCGCGTCGGAGGTTGACCGAACTCTGAAACCAGGCGGATTCTTTGTGGTTCATACCGAATCGGCTCAAGATTCGTACAGCTTCAACTCCTTTCTTGATTTGTTCAACTGCTGTAGTCTAATAAGGGCCAGCGAGATCGATGGCTTGGATTCGCCGTCGATTCGTGAGATCGTGATGAAGAAGAAAGAGGCTTCCGAAAATTCTCTTTACAGTGGCAGTAACGATAATAAGTGCTCTGTTCCGAGGTATAAACGGAAAATGATCGCCAATGCGGAGCCATTGATTGCGGAAGAGCCATTGAAGCCTTGGATCGCATTGAAAAGGAACATGAAGAACGTAAAGTACCTTCCTTCAATGGCGGACATAAGCTTTAAACGGAGGTACGTGTACATTGATGTCGGAGCTCGTAATTACGCGTCAAGCATAGGAAATTGGTTCCAAAATCAGTATCCAAAACAGAACAAGAACTTCGAAATTTACGCAATCGAAGCCGACAAGACGTTTCACGGAGAGTATAAGACGAAGGACGGGGTAATTCTTTTGCCCTACGCTGCTTGGATCAGGAACGAGACTCTGTTCTTCGAGATCTCAAGAGGCATCGGTGTTGGCAGCGCAGGTAAGAAGACGAAGAAGAAACGGAGAGGAATGGGGAGGATTCAGCCGGTGATGCCTTCGACGAGCTACATGCGCGACGTGGACAAGATTCAGGGGTTCGATTTCGCCGACTGGCTGAAGAAGACAGTGTCGCGTGGCGATTTCGTGGTGGTGAAGATGGACGTGGAAGGGACCGAGTTTCATTTGATTCCGAGGATGATTGAAACGGGAGCCATGTGTTTGGTCGATGAGATGTTTCTGGAGTGCCATTACAACAGAATGCAGAGGTGTTGCCCCGGTGAGAGGAGCGTCAAGTATGAGAAGACGTATGATGAATGCTTGGAATTGTTTAATTTGATTAGAGAGAGTGGAGTTCTTGTGCATCAATGGTGGTAACTTTTCTTTTTCCTACTTTAAGATTCTTAATTTCTTTGTATATGGAGAAGTTTCAATTGACATTTTCATAGGAAAAATAAATGGAATAATTTCTTGTTTTCTCCGATTCTCTTTATTGTGTTTGTGTTTTCTTTCTTATATTCTATGGCTAGTTGCAATGGAAAAATAAAAATAAAAATAAAAAAGCAATTATGTTGCTAGATCAATTTGCATATTATTCAATGAAAAGGCTTGCATGGATGGTTTCTGTTGGATGAGTTTGTTATTAAAAAAAATGATTTTGCATTTTCATAATGCTAATAATGTCAAATGTCGTAATGGTGATGGTTTTCCTAAGACGTGTCATTTCCTTATTACCATAATGCTAATCAACGTCCAAATCCCCTTCCCTTCTCCGCTTAAGTAGCGGTTCCTATATTTCTATCTTCAGTAGGCTACCTACAAGGAAATGATTAAGGAAAATATAACCGAAAAATAAAAGAAAAAATAAAAGGAAAGGAGAAGAGAAAGCTATGGACCATGCATGGAAAAGACCAAAATGACCAATGTCCTTGCCAAGTTAGTTGGTCAAAGGTCTCAACGTATAAGAAGGAACAAAAAAAATACAATTACCTCTCGTTTTTGTCTCTATTGTTTCCAAATGTCTCTCAATATCCCTCAAATGGTCTCCCCTGCAACAGCAATGGCGTTGTCTCTCTTTCCTCTCCGTTGCTTTCTCCCATCTTTTTCCGCAGCTTCTCAATAACCAACAACAATAGGGTTCTTGTCACCATCTCTTTGTTATGCTGCAAGGCTCAAATAGCCTGCGTGCGACCCGATGCAACTCGATGATGATCAGGACGAGGTTGCCACCTCCTACGTTTGCCATGCTATTGATCACATCAACTCCAATGGTCTATGGTTTGGAGATGACCCTCTTGCCTTCTCTGTCCCATTGTTGCTTTTACAGGTTACCCTCATCTCGATTTTCACCCGCGCAATTTACTTCCTCCTCAAGCCCTTTGGCCAACCCTCCATTGTTTCTCAAATTCTTGTAAGTTTCAATACTTTTTTATGTTTTTTTTTTTCTTTTTTAGTTTTTAAATCTTGTTGTAGAATTGTAACGTGTTTTTGATGATTCGCTTTCACCAGGGTGGTGTAATTTTAGGTCCTTCAGTCATAGGACGCAACTCAGAATTTGCAAACAAAGTTTTCCCACCTAAATGGAGAGCTCTGTTTGAGACTTTATCAGTTTTTGGATTCATGCCTTTTGTGTTTTTAATCGGGGTAAAGATGGACCCCAACATAGTTTTAAGATCAGGCAAGAAGACCATAGCTATAGGATTCTTAGCCTTCTCAGTTCCTTACATTCTGGCAGGATTCGTCGCCTTTGTCCTCAATCACTCTCTCTCTTTGGATGATGATGTTTCCAATGTCCTCCCGATCGTTGTTGCAATACAGTCCCTGACAGCCTTCCCAAGTATTGCTTGCTTTCTTGATGATCTCAGGATTCTAAATTCGGAGATTGGACGCCTAGCTTCTTCTTCTTCAGTAGTATGTAATGTGTGCTATGGGTTTGTTGTAGCAGTGAAGTTTGTTGCACATTTAGCATCTCACAAGTCTGTAATAATGTCTATTGGGTATTTATGCTCAGTTGGCCTACTTTTTGTGTCCATTTACTATGGAATCCGACCTGCTGTGTTGTGGGCAATTCGACAGACCCCCGAAGGAGAACCTGCAAAGGACATATACGTTTTTGCTGTTCTGGTAGCCTTAATGGTATGTGGGTTTATGGGAGAAGTTGTTGGTTTGAATGCTTTTATTCCATCTTTCCTTCTGGGTTTGGTCATTCCAGACGGCCCACCACTTGGGGCTGCTTTGGTAGAGAAACTTGATTGCTTTGTCTCAGTGCTGCTCATGCCCGTCTTTTTCACCATGTGTGGACTTAGAATGGACGTTTTCTCCATTCAGCAGTTTAAGAATGTTGGCGTTATTCAGTTGATTGTTTTTGTTGCCTTTTTTGGCAAGATTTTTGGAGCAGCACTGCCTCCTCTCATCGATAGAATGCCTATACTGGATGCTCTCTCGCTTGGACTTATCATGAATGCAAAAGGCGTTGTTGAACTCTTTCTGTTGATGTCTTGGAAAGCCGAAAACGTACGTAAGCCATCTATCCATATCTTCTATTTCTATTCTTTCTCCAATGATTCAAGTACTTGGATACTTTACCCATCTTGCTTGTTAGCGCACTTCTTGTCAGCTCATGGTTTTTTGTAGAATTGATATTCCAACACGGTGCACTTTATAATTAATCATGTGTTGGAAGTTTGGTGTAGCTTAACATTATCATTTCTATATATCTGCAGGTTGTGAACGACGAATGCTTTGCTATTATGATGATCTCTGTGGTGATTGTGACAGGAATTGTCTCGCCTATTGTGAAAGCTCTCTATGATCCTTCAAAGCGTTTTCTTGCATACAGGAGGAGGACTATTTTACACCACAGGCAGAATGAAGAACTGAGAATGCTGGCCTGCATCCACAGGCAGGACAATGTCCCTGCAATCATGGACCTCATTGCAGCCTCCAATCCCACCAAAGAGAGCCCCATCAATTTGGTCGTTCTCCACCTTGTAAAACTTGTGGGACGGGCTTCTTCTCTCCTCGTCCCTTACCAGCCACGAGAAAAGCCATCGCAATATCCTTCCCAATCCGAACGGATCTTCAATGCCTTCAAGAAGTTCGAAAGGCACTACAGCGACCACATGACAGTGCATTGCTTTAAAGGCATTTCTCCCTACGCAACAATGCACAATGATGTCTGTTCTCTGGCTCTTGATAAGCGATCAACCTTCATTGTAATCCCTTTCCATAAGCTGTGGATAGGTGGGACAGTGGTTGAGTCCTCCCACGCTCTCCAGCACCTCAACAAGAATGTGCTCGACAAGGCTCCTTGCTCAGTCGGGGTCCTTGTTGACCGGGGGAACCCCAGGAAAGTCCTGACGAGCCTGCGCATAAACACGTCGTTGTATCGAGTGGCAGTGCTCTTCTTTGGGGGAGCTGATGATCGAGAGGCGCTGGCATATGCAGGGCGCATGTCAAAGCATTCCTACGTATTCACCACTCTGTTCTACTTCTCTTCCTCGGCTGAGATAGTGGGGGGAAGCGCGAGGAGCAAGGCACTTGACACCGACATCCTGAGCAAGTTCAGGCTCAGTGCATTCCGCAACGACAGAGTGTCATTCAAGGAGGTGACTGTCACCGACAGGCAGGGGGTGCTCAGCGTACTGAGGTCATTGGATGGTGGTTATGAGCTCGTCATGGTTGGAAGGCGCCATGAGGAGTCGTGGCTGTTGTCTGAGCTGACGAAATGGAAGGATCATGGTGAACTGGGGATAATAGGAGGGATACTAGCTAGCTCTGATATCAGAATTGGTGCTTCGATTTTGGTAGTGCAACAACAGACCAGAGTTTGGGGGCTGCGTGATCCCGAGGAATCCTTGCACTTGAAAAGAGAGAGTAATACTAGACAGGATCTTTGACGAAGTCCTTTTTGTAACAAAATGTATATTCTTTATTTGGCACCTTCTTCATCAAGTTTCTTTTTAGAGTAGATATCAAGAATTCAGATAAAACGGGACAAGTAATTAGCAGCAAACAGCAAAAGCAACAGGCAGAGATAACGAGAAGTCAATTTCAAGTTGTATTTGAGGATTTTTCTGAACTTTTAAACAATTCTTCTTTTTTTCGCCTGCTCTGATTATTGTTCGTTCATGAGAGGCACGATTTAAGCACTGCTACAAAATTGCGACTGTTTGTACTTTATTCTGACAATTTGGAGCGTACAAGCATGAAACGTTTAAAACCAATAATGTTCATAGATAGACGGAGAATAGAGTAGGAGAAAGCAAAATAACATGTAATTTTGATATGTTCATGTTTCAAGACCATGGTCACAAGAAATTCGGAAATGGACATCAAAAAATTTGTGATGAATCACTTGTACAAAGACCCAAGTTTTTTATTCCTAAAAAAAAAAAAAAAAAAAAAAAAGAATAACTCGCACACACACTACATATCACCCCTTTTAATATAAGAGTGAGATATTAACTTGAGTACATCTATAAAATATAAACGAGAGTGTGACTCAACCAAATATACATTACGTACTTGATGCAAAATCTCTTAATTAGCCCAACCAGATACGATCAACCCCTTAATTAGTTACCTTTACACTTCAAAATGGTGAACACATTTATTTTTTTCTTTTTTTTTCCTTTCCTAAAAAAAATTAATTCCATTTTTTAAGTCTTAGTTTAATTCTATAAAACTCCTAAACCAAGGACTAGTATTAAAAGATATTTACCCCTTAATTTGTTTTGTTATATATATATATATATATATATATATATATATTTTTTTTTTTTGTTCTTTCTTCTTCTAGCAATTGAATATATATCTTTTAAAATGTCCCTAGTGGTAATATTTAATATTTCATTTGAAACATTTGTAAATGATACGGATAAAAAGGAAAAGAAATCACTTAATCTTTCTGTAGCTACTGAATATATGCACTTAATTTTATTCTTACAATGAATAATTTCCTTTAACTTGTCTTAATCATGCTCTCTCCGACAAAGTTCTTTTGAGGAGGGTTTGTTTGTTTGTTTTTTTTAGGAATAGAACATCAATATTCGTAATTAATTGTTTGTTGTTAATTTCATTTTATAGAGTGTTTGGCAACCTTGATTTAAACCAATAGTTTTGAATAATTGATTCAAAACATCACAGCATGTGAAGACTTTATATTATATCTCAGTTTTGCTTTACACGGTAACATTTAAGAGTTTTACATTGCTTGAGTTTAAATTATTGGTTTGAACCAAGTTTTTCAAACACTTACAATTTTTTTTCTATTATATTTAGTTATTAAATTCATGGTTCTCATTATTAACGAGAATTCTTTTAGGTTTTTGTTGCTTATATGTCTACTTATAGATTTCTTATATAAGATATAAACAAGGCACGGGAAACTTAAAAAAAAAAAAAAAAAAAAAAAACTGTAAGGATATTTTACACATTTCTTTCTTGAACTTTTCAGGCTTCAATAACTTTTTCTTGTCTCATAAACTTCTAATTTTGACAATTTAAACCAACCCCACCCCCAACACACACAACGAAAAAAGAAAAAAATTACAATTGTTGCGATGTGGCCATCTTATTAATGACTGTGTTAACCTAGTGATGGAAAAGCACGTCCTACATAAAATCTAACAAAAATTCAAAGCAAAATCTGTAAAATGGGTCACAATGCAACAATTTTTTGAAAAGTTAATTGTTGAAATTGGAAGTTCACAGGACAGGTTATCAACACCCAAAAGTTTAAAAGGCAAATATCAAAAACCCAAGCAATTGAGTCCCACATTGCATATAAAATACACGATTCATAATTGGTTCTTTTATTTAAAATGTTTATGAAAAAGGATGCAAGTGCAATTATTTTAAAAATCTATTTAAAATTTCGTCTAAAAGTCTAATCATGTTGAATCAGCTTTGCTGTAATAGCCTTTGATAGCCTAATATCAACTTCGGCTAGTAAGGCCCATGAAATTTCCATAACCATATCAAGTGTACATATAATATAAAATTGCTTAAAATTTCTCATCTTATAAGTTCTCATATCAAATGTTAACTCAAAAGTGAGTTATTGCCACGTGTCATGTATCTAAGCATGAATTCTAGGATAAATAGGATTTCTCCTTGCTTCTTATTACACAACAAATGAGAAATAGCTCAAGACAAATAGCCTTTGTCATTAGCGTGCTTGTGTGAGAACATTATATTGTTGCTATATGTCGATGACATGCTAATAATAGGAGGTTGCAAATAGGAGATTGACAAGCTGAAAAATGAGCTGTCTAAGGAGTTTGCAATGAAGGATTTGGGTGCTGCAAAACAAATTTTTGGGATGAGAATAACGAGGAACAACAATGGTTTGAAACTGTCACAGGAAGAATATGTTGAAAGGGTGCTTAGCAGATTCAACATGAGTAAAGCAAAGTCTGTGAGTATTCCTTTGGCCAATCACTTCACGTTAGTAAAGGAACAATCACCGACTACAGAGCAGGAGCGAGACCACATGGTTAAGGTGCCTCATGATTCAGCAATAGGCAGTCTCATATATGCCATGGTTTGTACCAAACCGGACATTACACATGCAGTGGGAGTTGTGAGCAGGTACATGAGCAATCTAGGTAAACAGCATTAGGAGGCAGTGAAGTGGATTATCAGATATTTGAGAGGTACTGTAGGTTTAGCATTGTATTTCAAGAAGTCAGACTTGAGACTATAGGGCTATGTTGATGCTGACATGGCTGGAGACATTGATGGTAGAAAGAGTACCACCGGTTATGTCTACACTTTGGGTGACACTGTAGTTAGTTGGGTCTCAAAGCTGCAAAAGATAGTTGTATTCTCTACAATAAAAGTAGAGTATGTGGCAATGACAAAAGTGAGTAAGGAGATGCTGTGAGTACTCCTTTGGCCAGTCACTTCATGTTATCAAAGGAGCAATCATTGACCATAGAGCAGGAGCGAGACCACATGGCTAAGGTGCCTCGTGCTTCAGCAATAGGCAGTCTCATGTATACCATGGTTTGTACCAAACCAGACATTGCACATGCAGTGGGAGTTGTGAGTAGGTACATGAGCAATCTAGGTAAGCAGCATTAAGAGACGGTGAAGTGGATTCTCAAATATCTAAGAGGTACTGCGGGTTTGGCATTGTGTCTCAAGAAGTCATCCTTGAGACTATAGGGCTATGTTGATGCTGACATGGCTGGAGACATTGATGGTAGAAAGAGTACCACCGGTTATGTCTACACATTGGGTGGCACTGTAGTTAGTTGGGTCTCAAAGCTGCAAAAGATAGTTGTATTCTCTACAATAGAAGTAGAGTATGTGGCAATGACAAAAGTGAGTAAGGAGATGATTTAGTTGCAGTCGTTTCTGAAAGAACTGGGTCACAAGCAGGAGAGGAGTGCGTTACACAGTGACAGTCAGAGCGCCATTCACTTGACAAAAAATCCCGCATTCCATGCTATGACGAAGCATATACAATTGCGGTATCACTTCATTAGGTCGGCTTTGGAAGATGGGGTGCTAAAGCTTGAGAAGATTCTTGGGAGTTAGAATCTAGTAGATATGCTCACCAAGAAGGTTTCAATCGAGAAACTAAAGTTATGTGTAACTTCAATTAGACTTCTCCATGAGGTGTGAGAAGTTGTTGCCGCTGCAGTGGGAGACATGGTGATTGATTAGTCTCCAAGTGGGAGATTGTTGAATAATGGAGCCAAATCAATCTTAGCAAAGTAAGGAGAAGAAAAAAAAATAGGGCATGGGGGTAGTGGCTCGGTGTCATAGAGCCCAAAATAAGGGCCTCGATGCCCGCCTGACAACGCCGCAGAGCCCAAAAGGAGGACCACAGCGCTCGCTCGAGTGCTAACCAGCGTTGTGGCACCCCAAAATGAGGGCCGCGGCACCTGGAGTCTATCTTTTTGTGATTTTTCTGTTCAAAAGTCAAGATTTTGAAGCCAAAAAGGGGAAACTTACTAGGGTTTCTCATTAGTTGCTATTTTTTCTCTTCTTTGGGGTTATAAATAGATATAAGGTGGCTAGCGTTGAAAAGAGTATGATATTATTTTGTGTAAGGCATATTTTATATGAGAGCTCTATTGTTGTAAGAGAAAAATTCCCATAAGGTGCTAGGTAGAAGAGAGATTTGGGAAATATTATTTGAGAATATGTGAGAAATTTCTCTTGTAATTTGTAATCTCTTTTATCATTATGGAATCTGCAGCTGCAGAAATAGGACATAGTCTTAAATTTGGACGAATCTGTATAAAATTTGATGTCTTTCTTTTCTTCTTTTCTCCTATTTTTTTTCTACAATTATTTATTTTTGCGATCCTTAGAATTAAGAGGTGACTATTTCCCCAACACAGACATGCTGGGAGTGTGTAGCATGCTGAGGCCTATGGATTTCACTCGCTGGAGAAGAAGAGTAACTTGCACTTGCTTTTTGGGTTGTTGGGACAATCAGACGGTTGTGGCCTTTATCCTCAAGTGGTGCTAGTTTGGCTGTAATTTATTTGAAATTTTAATCTGGTTTTGACACTTTAACCCATCAAATTAATTCCAACTGCCACTTTGCCCATCTTGCTTAATTTCCTACACGAATGAGGGAAAATAATATTTAAAAATAAAAACAAAACTAGACTAAAATTCAACCAAATTAAAATAAAAACAAATAAAAAGAAATTAAAAGACCTAAAAACTCACAAAATATTAAGTTAAAAATATCTAATTTATTAGTGTAAAATTAGATTATCAAAAGTTAGTTAGAGTTCCAAACTATATATACAGCTCTAATTGCACTGTAACAATTTATTTACATGTGTGGAATTCATTCTTTCATTGTAAGCATCTTTCATTATTCTTTCTTCTCTCAAGTCCTAATATGCTATTAGAGCATCAAATGGTGAAAGCCTAAGATTCCTCTATTGGAGATCCTTCTTCATCATCTTCATCTTGTTTTGGCTATGGTGTCACTTAATGACTAAGAAAGAGGGGTATCTCTAAATCCAAGGTTTATGCTACAATTTTTAAACCCACTTCAGCAGATGATGACTTGCAACTCTCGCTCTTCTTGGGAATGAAACATAATCTATTACCTTAACCAAAAAGAAAAGCAGTAGGTTGCAAGTGGGTGTTCAACGTTAAAAAGAATTTATATGGCATCATAAATAAGTACAAATCTCGATTGTAGCAAAAGGTTTTCACCAATTGAGAGGCTTTGATTTCAATGAAACTTTTAGTCATGTAGTGAAGCCTGCAACTATTAGAGTGGTGTTGACAATAGCTTTATCTAGAAACTGATGTGTGAAGAAATTAGATATTAATAATGCCTTCTTAAATTGAGATCTCAAAGAGAATGTTTTCATAGAACAGCCACTGGGCTTTGTCAATCCACAAGCTACTTAGGTGGTTTCTAAGTTACATAAGTCATTGTATGGGCTTAAACAAGCCTAAGGGCTTTGGTTTGAGAAGACACAACATGCTCATTCCTTTTCACTTGGGTTTGTCTCAGGTAAAGCTGACCAATCTTTGTTCCTTACGTTCACAACCACTCATTCAATGTCCATCCTTATCTATGTGGATGACATTGTGGTTATGAGTAGTGATGAGGCTGAATAGAGTGTCTGATATAGTGGTTAGAATTGTAAACAATGTAGCATATGAGAGCTTTATACTATAGCAATTTTTTGCTTTTATTATAGCATGTGAGAGCTTTATATTGTTTTTAACTGAAAAGTTGGTTAAAACCAACTAATGCCAAGTGAAATAGAAGTAATGTGATCAAACAATAGAATAATACTTTTTTCTCTCTCAAAGACCACGGTGAGGTTAACTACTTTCTTAGTATACAGGTCAAGCATACAATAGAGAGGTTTCAATTGTCACGGTCTAAGCACATGGAAGATCTTTTGCGCAAAGCAAAATGCAATTTGAAAAGGGTGTCATTTTTGGTAGTGATCCAGTTGCAAGTCCATAACTTCATCGAAGCATAGTGGGAGCTCTATGATATGTTACAATCACAAGACCTAAGTTATCGTACAATGTCAACTGGGTTTTCCAATTACAAAATCCTCTGGAATTTCATTAGAAATCAGTAAAGAGAATATTGAGATATTTAGCAGGTACCTTGGATTATGGACTACACTTAAAAAGTTTCCACAACTGAGTTTGGTTTCCTTTTGCAATGCTGATTGGGCCACGGATACTAATGATAAGAGGTAAACCTCTGGATATTGTGAATTTCCAAGGGAAAACTCATAGTTTCTTGGTAATCCAACGAAAAACACACAATATTTAGATCATCAACCAAAGCTGAATATATAAGTCTAGCTAATGTGTCAACAAAAATAAGCTGGCTAATGTCTTTACCTGGTGAACTGAAAATTCAACGTCCCAAGATATTAGTTGTTTGGCGTGATAACCTGAGTATAGCGTAGCTAGCTGCTAAGCTTGTTTTACGTGCTAAAACAAGCATCTAGAACTTGACCTTTTTTGCGTTAGGGAAAAGGTGATACAGAAAAAGCTTTTAGTCCATATCTTCTAAGATAAAAAACATACAAATATCTTGATCGTCAACTAAAACTGAATATCAAAATCTGGCTATTGTGTCAACATAAATAAGCTGGCCGATGTCGTTACTCGACGAATTGAGAATTCAACTTCCTAAGATACCAATTGTCTGGTGTGATAACCTGAGTACAGTACAGCTAGCTGCCGACCTTGTTTTACATGCTAAAACAAAACAACTTGAACTCGACCTTTATGACGCAGAGAAAGCTTCTGGTCTAGCATGTCCCATCTATAGATCAAGTTGTTGATCTCCTAACTAAGCCTATTTCATCTTCAAAGTTTCTAATAACAAGACACAAACTTAAAGTTGAGAATTTAGGAACTCTAAGTTTGTCGGGGACTGTAAGGGATAAAGTTGTAAATAATAACTACTGACAGAATTGGTTATCAAGTGTATTGGTCTGGTTCGTATGTTAGTTACAGAATGTGCTTTACTAGTAGAAGTTAGTTAGAGTTCTAAACTATATTTAAATATTTATTTGTACTAACAGTTCATAATAAGTTTCATCTGTTCTTCTTATTATAGTCTTCTTTCTGGTCAATGGCTTATTGATGTATAATATCGGCTTAGAAAGAAATTTGTGAAGTGATTCCTTTCTTTGTCATCCATAAATTATATGCAATTTTTATATAGAAGAATTCTTGCTAGAGTCCTTTTTTTTTTTTAAAACCACTTTGGCGTGATACAACAGTAGATTTGACAAGCGATTCTTAACCATTGTTGAAGATGTGAGTAGAACACCACGTAATTCCTGAAACGATATTATAATTTTTTTTAAATCCTAAATAATTTTTTTTAATTTTATCGAAATATTATTTCAAGAGACTTAAGTTTGCTCATTCTATCCTAAAAGGTCCTTTTAATTAGTATTTCATTGTGACACATTAGAAAGTTATTTTTGGTCTAAGAAGTCAAAAATTTGTTACTCTAAAAGCCCGAGATGATAGAGATGAAATTTGAAATTACAGATCTTTCCACATTTGACTGCTAAAAAATTTCTAGTTCCACACAGGAATTCACAAAATGACTGAGCAATAATTGTGGTATCCGTAGGGAACTTGAACTCACGTACAAGTGGGCCCGCCCCATATAATTGTGTTCATGCATGGGTAGCAGATCATGAACAAAACCCCAAAATTCTGGAGGAAAAGAACAAAGACAAGTGTTGCACAGTTGTAGCCATTAATTGGGTGAAGACGAGGAAGAAGAAGGTCATCCAATCAAAGAACTACGTGTAAATAACAGCCATGAAAAATGACGAAATGAGGACAAGAAAAGATGCCCGAATTTCCAATTTTTTTCCCCTTCCCCATCTTTACGAAACCAAAAATAGGAAAAAAAAAGGAAAATAATTAAAATAAAAAACAAAACGATTCCAAGCTAATAATAAAGCTTTAGATAGCTAGCTTGACTATATGATTAAGATGACACATAGGGCATGCACTACAATTAGATGATGTTGAGTTCTCAACAACTAATAGCTAGCTAGGGGACAAGGACAGCCAGGATGGGTCAGATATTTTCCAATAATTAACCACACAAGGGCGGAGCTAGCTTAGGCCCGGTGGCAACGCCTCCTGGTGCCCTAAAGGGGCTCTTTACAATTTTGTTCCTATAGCTATAAAATTTTTTCGCACAATTTTAATCATATTTTACACTAGAAAATCTTAAGTAAAACAAAATCAACTATACTACTACATAAATTCATAATATTTTGGAATCTCACAAGTTTAGTTCATTTAAAAGAGAAGAAAATAAAGGTTACAAATGGAAGAAATTGTTACATTATGATTTTTGCTAAATTTTTTTGTATAACTTAGATTGAGAAAGAAATTATGGCCACGCCTCTATCCACATATACACACTAAACATAAAACCCCGTATTTTATTTCTTGATTTTCTCTTAGACTTACACCATATGTATGTATTTTTTTCCTTTTACCATATACTTTAGTTATCATGATGATAATCATATGGTTCACTTCTCCAAAAAATATATATCATTCAGTCTACTTGAAAGTTTTATATTGTATGATTTGAAGAGCCTCAGTAAAAGTTAATTTTGGGACATTGTAAGATTGACTCAAATTGACCAACGAACATTGAAACTAACCTCCCAACACCATATGCAAATGTATGTTTATGCAAGCCAGTCATCCAAAAAAGACTATTATGTCTCGAATCTAGAGAGATTCAGCCAAGTTCTCCTCCGGATAACTGGAGTTGGACCCGTGAACTCAGATCCTCTTTGTCCTTAACCAATGCTATTTCTCAAGGCTCAATGCATGCCTTAGTTCCTTGGGATCTGCCATCTTACTATTTTAATATATATAGGTCAGTAATTAATAATTAATTATCTAGTCGAGTGAATATATGATTAACTAGGTTAATTTAGTAGTCATTAATTAAAGCTATGTATCGTTTACCACTGTTCAATTTTACATCCATTCTCCAATTTAACCAATGAAAGAATGCCACCGCAAAGCTCATGTAGGTTAGTGAATTTACACATGTGTTTGAGAGAGTGGTTTGAACTTTAAAGTCTAAACTGTAAATCGTATAAAGCTCTCATATACTATGGTTTAACGTTAACTTTCATGTGCTACAATATGCAATTCAAACTCTAAAGTTGAAATTTTCTCTTAAACACCCTACATCATCATGTGGTTATTACTAGAACATGAAAAAGAAAATATATCTAAAAATTATTTCACAGTGGAAAAAAAAATCTACGATTTACAACTGGCTAGAACCGATATAGGGGCTTATGGCGCAAACAATAAACAACAATATTTTTGATATAAAATAATATGTATGAACGTGGGAGAAGGAGAAGTAGAAGAGGGAATCCATGCGAGAACCCAGTTATACGAAATATGTTTAAGAGGATTTGCCAGTTGTTTGCATTTAATTCTATGTAGCGTGGAGGCGTCCCTAAGTGATAACTTTTGGATTTATGCTAAATAAGATAATATTATATAACCTATAAAATTATATGACCGTAGATAGGGGCAGTAGTTTTTGTCCATACATATATACAAATGCCAAGGGTATAAATCTCTCTCCCTCCCTCTCTCTCCCTCTCTCTCTCAAAAATGCAAATTCATGAAATTTTTTTATATATATTTTGAGCCTTCAGCAATATTTTATGTGATGATTAGTTTACTTAATTGATGAATAAGAAACAGCTTTATGTCAACCACTCAAACCATGTTTCTGCGCTATGATAGACGGAGAAAGTTGTTATAATTTTGAGTAATTCTTAAATAGTTTAGTACCTAATTTGAAGCCAAAGCATTGTAGTCAACTATACCTTAAACAATAAATGTATAAGGAGCTCATTATACATACATACATATATATATATTGAAGAAATAAGCAGCTCATATTATGAACATGAAGAATATATATTATATATATTGCTTTTGGTGTATATGTATAAGCAAATATTATATGTAGAGCAATATTGTGAACCTTAAGTTCTACCAAAAGAAAAATTATGAAAGTCAAATATATATATTTATATATATTTTTTATATATTGCTTTACGTCTGTCTGTATTTTTCAAAAGATGTTATAACCGGCTCGATATTTCCTCTATTTGTTGGTACTAAAATGTCTCTTATTTTAAGCATTTTTCAGCTAATCAGAATGACATTTCTATATGTAACTCAACATGCATAATATACAAGAACATACAAAAAGTCATGGTCAGCTTTAAATTAAATTTCCATACAATTAGATAAACCAAATGTGCTTGATTCCATTTTTCACGCGTCTCTAATCATGCACTACAATTGGCATGACACGTTTGCTTCAATCATACAAACACAATTATGATTTTTTATGATACCCATGAACTGCTCTTTTAGCCAATATTCCAATAGAAAAATATTCAATTCGTTGGACAATAAAAATAGAGATAAAAATTAATGTCAAAGGTTTAAAAAATGCCAATAGCCTAGTTCTAATAATTATTTTTTAACCGTTGCGTGGATCTAACCTTGAAAATTGTCTACGGTCAATTTGGAATACTTGCAATCCCTTTAAACTGAGTTTAAATTGAGGTAGATCTTTTGGAAGTACTATTTTGAGCCAATCGTGAATCATGTAATTATAATAAATTGATGCCAACAAAAAACAGGGTCAGATCTAAAAGTAAAAGCAAACAGAAAGTGCATCAATGTAGGTGTTATATTTTTATTTCTTCTATAATCATTTTATTTTTTCAGTACTTTTTATGGAAAAAAAAATTAGTATTTGCTGCATATGGACAGATCTAAGTATTCGAAAAATATTACCTCAAAAAAAAAAGAAAGAAAGAAAAAAACAGAGACTAAATCAGGTTTTGTTTCTTTTTTTGTTCATATATCTCTAGAAATAAACAAATTTCTTATTCCAAAATTTCAAATAAAAACATGACTAATTTCAATCTTGCGGAGGACACCCAAATAATTAAATCCCGGAAAATACACAAAAATACAAAATATCAAGGAATTATCGGCAAATTTCTTATCCCACGTAGAATCATCAGATTAGGAGAGAGATTATAACAAGAAGAAAAAAAAATATATTTACTTGGAACTTCAGGTGTAAATACAAACGTATTTTTGTGATCATATTATTTTCTTGATAATCATCACATGAACAGGAGTGGCAATTCCGAATCTGCCATTATTACTCCGCAGATCGAAACAAAAAAGAGAAAGAAAGATGATGAAGAAAAAGAAAATTGAAACAAAAATAAAAATATTTATCCACAAAACCGAATATAATCCCACGTACGTTTTTAACGAAGAAGGGATAAAAAAAAGGGGAAAAAATAAAAATAAAAATAAAAACCGGCCCCATATATTGCATGATTGAACCACTTTTGGTCATCACCCGAAAAATGTAAGATTCCCGCGCCGGAAAAAAGTTAGTCTTCCGGGATGCTCTCTAGATGAGGCCTCCATAAGCCAACTCGGCCGCTCCGGTGGCGATCCCGGCGCGATGAGGGCTTCTTTTCAGAAATAATTTCCGACAAGTAACGATCATAGTCTTGCGAAGAATTTGTTGTAGTAGAATTTTTGGTCTTAATTGACGATCTGGAGCCGGACTTCTTGAGGCCGGAACCGGACTTCTTTTTATCGGCCGGGACGGAAGAAGCCGGGATCAAGAAGTAAATGCTTCCCCTTTTGAGTTCGGACTCCGGCGAGAGGATCAAAATCCGGCGGACGACGCCCTGGGAGCAGGGCTTGCTGAGGACGTGATTAGGATTCGCCTCGAGAATCTCTCCGGCGGTGACCGGGCGGGTTATCTCCTCGATGTAGCCGTTCAAGTGGACTATTCGGATCAAGTCCAGGGCTCCACAAGGAAGAACACAAGCCAAACAACACCTTAGACTATTTCCCATATCTTGTATCAATAAATATTAATTGATGAACAATATAGCTCTTATATATATATATATATATATATATAGTGATCCTCTTTATATCTCTCTAATTTGTAAAGCTAGCTTTTGAGGCTAATTTTTTTCTCTCTCTCTTCTTGCTCTCACTAGATAATTCTTTCTTTCCCTTTGAGGTTGGTCCAATGCAATGGAGAGGACCGAGAATAATGTGTGATATATATATATATAGATTGGAATGGGTGATAACCAACCGTGCAAATACGATATATATAAATATTAATGTATAGTAGATTTATTTGAAATGACCAAATTGTCCCTATGATGGATTTTTTCCAATCAATATATATGGAATTAGTTTGTAATGGTCCTGGCATAATACAATATTGTAGCTCTTACTTCAGTAAGTTAATTAACTTGAGCCGCCTGCAAATTACGTTAATTAATAGTACTATTAAGGTTTGCTTCCAAGTCCCAACTAACCTTTAGAGCAAGTTGATTGTGATTAATTTGGATTAATACGTATTTTATGGTAAGAAAGTACGAGAAAATTAGTTGCCTCACTTGCATTTGCATGTAACTTGCAGGGCTTGCAGTTGCCTTGTATATGTAGCACGCTATCAAATATTCAACTTGTGTAACAAAAAAAAATTAAAAAAAAAGTTATTACATAATATTTTTCTAATTATTACATATTTAATTTTAATTTTTTTTAATCATAACATCTTTAATTTTTAGTCAAATGCAACATTTCCACACTTTATCTTCATTTTTAACTACTGGGCCTGATCATGTGGTAATTAATAGCTTTCTTAGTAGATCTTAGAACTACTAAATATTTTTTTATTATATACTTGCAAACCTTGTTAGTTTAGTTTATTTTAAAATGAGTGCATTATTTATTTTATATACTTCTTTCATGTAGTCTAGTGAGACTTATTTTAAAATGACAAACAAACAAAACACCATTTTCAATGCAATGAACCTCTCTAGTTTAAAAAAAAAAAGTAACACAGAGTACTTCTGGACTCACTTTCATATGCAGCCAAATGCAGTCATTGGAACTTGTAAGTGTGTTGGTTTTATTATATTAAACAAAATTTAATGAGAACTCAATCGCAGAAACTCGGGCATTTGCATGCCTTGAACTTGCACTAAACAACAAAGATACGAGAGTTTGAGGAGTTCATTTATTAATTTTTCAAAATTAACTTTCTACATCTATGTTTTCTCCAAATTTTAGTGCGAAACATTAAAAAAGAACATGTATATATATAGTCACAAAACCAGCCCGTGATCCCAAATTAATTATTGGATCTTTTGTAGCATGCTTGGGAAATAGTTCACACTAAAATATTTTGGTTTTAACCAATTCCGTTACAATGTTCTCTCTCATTAAATTTAAAGTTTTTTTTCCCTTTTTCTTTCTTTTTTTTTTTTTTTACATTTATCTTCTAAACTTTTTGCTATTTGTAATGTAGTTCTTAAACTCTTTCTTTTAGCAATTAGTCTCCTAAACTTAACAAAGTGTAGTAATTAGGTCCAAATCACAAACTTTTATTAAAATTGGGATAGAAAACCATCACCTGAGACACACTTGACCATTTAGAAGACCTATGCATCACATTTGCTATAATAAGGGTCTAATTAGGCAATTTTATACCAAAAAAAGCAAAAGAAATTACATCATTATTGATGATTTTTTAACAATTTTGTTGGCTTTTATGTGTATTCAAATCATTATAGTGCTCAAAATTCTACCTCTTTACTTCTAAATGGGTTATGTGCATTTCACTAGATCTATTTCTATCTTAATTTTGACAAACATTATGGTTAGGAACTTAATCGCTACACTTAACTAAGTTTAAGGACTTAGTTGTTATGAAAAGTTTAAGGACCACATTGCAAAATATCTTAAATTAAGTTTAGGGGGCAAATGCACCAAAAAACTCAAATCTAAATGGTTACGGTATTTTAGACTAGGCCATTTCCAACTCATTGCACCATTTTGGTGTTTCTTTTGCACTAAATTTGGTGCAATTTTAACATCAAACTTAAACTTCATCTCCAACCTAATAATATCAAAAGTTGCGAAAAAAAAAAATATTTCATGTACATTCCTTTCTTTGAATTGCCAATAATTAATCTATTTAACCACTTATGTTCTTAATAATTATTTGTTCATATTAATACATAAATATATATTATTAATTTAATCAACCATTACAAAAAATAATAAATAGTTATTTTTATTGCATATTGCATATCAATTTGGTCAATTTAGTACATGTTAAGATAAATAATACTAAATTATAAATTATAAATTATTCAAAAAAGATTACAGAAAAAATTGTTGAATAAGCATTTGGGTTAAAAATAAGAGATGTAAATTTCTAGTGTTAATTTTTTTATTTTAAAACCAGCAAAAAAAAATTAGATGACGCAACTAAATATAGTACAATACTGTAACAAACGTTACTATTTCGCATAAGTTTGGAGGCCTTTTTTGCACCAAAACAGCCCTGAGGTTGCAGATGGCCTCAAACCTTATGTCCCAAATAGACTATTAGCTTGTGTGTTAACCAGATTAACTGACTATGCTCTTTTACACATGGAAGGTGAAAAACACCAAGGAATGATCCTAGTCTCTAAATTGTATCTTGTAACATAAGAATCTTTAATTTTATTATTTTTCTACTAAATTATATGAAAAACTTAGTTTAGTGCTGAACGAGAAGCTATATTGACTACAATTATTTAGTCATGAGGATGGTGTGGATCCCACAACATGACCAAGTGACTGGTCATCGATCGCGAATTCTGGAATTGAGAAAGGGTAGAATTTCTTTTTTTTTTTTTTTTTTTTGAAAGGAATTAGAAAGGGTAGGAATTTAGGAACAAACTTAAAATAATGCCTTACACCGATTTATGTGATTAGGTACTGATGGAAATTAAGAGTACATGTTTATTGGTATTAATTTAGGATAAGAGTACACGGTGTGTTCTACATATAACGTATGCAACTGATTATCTCAGCCCAAGCCAGAAATCTATTCATCACAGTGATTAGTTTTTTTTTTAATTAAGAAAAAGGTTATGCTTACTTTTCTTTAACAAGCAAAATAATGTGTAAGGCAATATAAAAAATAATTACTATGCATCTTCCTATTAAAGAAACACGACATCGATAAACAATCAATTTCACTTGTGAATTCAAATAAATCTTTGAATAAAAGATAGTACGTACCAAATTCCACCTATGAAAAAATTCACTGTCTATGCTAAAAGGTTAATAGATCTTTGAGGGCCTTAGTTAAGTGATTAATTAAATTACAATCCACGCGAGTGATTTTGAATAAACAAAATTTCATTTGTTGGAGCAGACAATATATATTATGAAAAATTCTGAAATTCACAAATTACTTTTGTTATCTCTCACCCAAACTTTCTAAGTTAAAGGATCACCTTTTTTCTTATTCTGATTTTTATTAGAAGTGAAGGAAGTCTAATTAATATGACTGTGACATTTACCTCATATATATGTATATATATATGTATGTATGTATATAACAAAATCAACTCGGTCTTGTGAATCAAAAACTAGTGTTCTTTCTTTCTTGTTTATTACACACTACTTTTTTCTTTTTTTGTTTATTGCACGGTCAAAAATGAAGATCAAAGTACTTCACTCTACTAGTTATATATATATACACACACACACGTGTGACAGCACATTGAAAAATATACAAAAGAGCATAATTCAAAGGCGTTCATGGGGTCCCATAATAAATAAAACACTCAATTATTATTTCTTTGGTGGATAAAACTATTTATGTAAATACATAGTTCTTAATGGATAAAATGCACAGATATCTAGCTGGCTATCGACTTAACAGAGAATAATCAGATTCTTTTGACTATAGTAGTCACATCCATATGCTCTTGTTCTAAACTTTAAAAAAAAAAGTACGATTTTAAGCTCAACTTCCTTATTTATGAGCTATTTTCGCCCTTTTGTCAGCCCGAACTACTTCTATACCTCATCAAGTACGTAACATATTTAAATGCATTTGCCCTTTTTCCAGCTCAAAGCACATCATATTTTGCGTTAGTGTAGCAAAATACTAAATATTATTTGTCGAAACTGATCAAAGAGGAATTTATAATAATAATTAATTAATGGGTCTCAAAATTAGCATATAAAGCGATCATAATTAATTAAATAAATATATAGTAACGATCGATGATACACGTAGTTTTACTGTCTGTCTGTGCAAGTGTCACTGCCTCAGTATGTCCATGTGCTAGCACCTAAAGGTGCACTGCCACATTTAATTAATTCTTATTGTTTGTTTTGTTTTGTTTTGTTTTTTTCTCTTTTTCCTTTTTGAGGTGAAGGTTCATGCAAGTTTACCATTTCAAAGCAATGTCTTAGCTTCATTTCTCTTAATGGTATTTGTAGTCTCTTCCTAGCTTTCCGGGTGGTTTGTGCCTTTGTGGAGAAAAAGGGGAACAAAAGTAAAAGGGGAACATAAAAATGTTTCCACAAAAAGCTTCCCAAAATTTGTCAACCTTTTTTTCTCTTGTGTGAGTAATCTAGACTTATAGTTACCATAAAAGAAAGTAGTTGGTTTAATAAATTACTAAATGTCTTAACGTAAAGAGAGATTATATATAAATCAAACTTATATATATATATATTTTGACGGAATTTTGATTGGAGAAATCAAACTAATGACACAATAACATTTTGCTTCGTGCCACAAAACTCTACAACATATCCCAAACCATTCCTTCACCGGAAATTAATGATCTTGGAAAAACCCATCACCAAATCCGACCATAAATCTTGTCGGTCGAAGCAAAAAGTACTAAATCTAGCTAGCTAAGGGGAAAAAGTTTGTAACCCATTTAGGTAGTACCACGACAAGTGATGAGAGTGTTATGTCTATTCGTACGTGTGGGAAGTGATCATAATAATGTTTGGAATATTTTTCTATAAAAGTTAAACTATTACGTACATGCCATTGGAGCAAATAAGTACTTATTAGAACAACGAAGGTTCGTGGTATGGAGGTTTCGGGCGCCGACCATGTATGGCCAGCGGTAAAGCTAGAGCTTAATTATTAGTTTTATTTTTTACTTAAATTAAGTATACTTAATTAATTAATTACAAAAACAATATTTATGTTTGTTAGGGAAACGCACGAGGTGTGCCCTAAGATTCCTGAACTTATATGTAAGATTGTATCAAACAGCGTAAGATTGTATCAAACAGCCAAAAAAAAAAAAAAAAAAAAAGAACTATTCATAATTATTGAACAACGTGAGCTTAGTCTGTCTTTAATTACACTAAAGCCAAGGTGGAAGCTCAATTTATTAATCAAACTCTTTGTTTTATTTCCAAGATTTTTTTTTTTTTTTTTTGAGGGGGTAAAAAATAGTTTATGAGTGACTGAAATATATTATTCTTATCTTTTCAAAATATATATTGCAAGTTTCTTGATGGTTAATGATTGTGCTTTTGGGATTAATTGAGTTTGATTAATGAAGATGCCACAAACTGCTACCGTAGTACTTTTTTTCTATCTATAATATATCCTAATCATCTCGAACTTGCTCCACCACCTCTTTGGAAAGACATTTCCATAATTTAAATGCTTCACTTTTTTGCTTTTTTGGTCATCTCTAGGTACAGTGATCATTCATAAAAGAGGCCTCGACTTTCATCTTGAACCATGCATGGATTTGTCCCCCATATTGCAGCTGGCATTGCCGGTTTGTTGCCCAAAAGCTAAATTTGATAACTAATTCTTCGGATAACTAAATGCTTTCCAATTCATTGTATGGTCCAACATATATATAAGAATTAAGTGAAGTTATCATTTTATTTGATCCTTCTAAGCCAAATTAATAAGAGTGATTTCAGTTTATAATATTGCCTTAATTATTTATGATATCAAGTCAAATAATTACATGCAAAATTTATAATAATTTTTTGTGTCGAAATTTCCTCAAAACACAAACAATCATTATCTTGCTCACTTTGAACTCTAGAATTGAACAAACCTTGGAGAAATTCTTGATAATTCTCAAGCATTTTGTCATAATTATATAAATGATTAGATTCTATCCCCATTTATAGGTGTTGGGTATTACAAATATCTCAATAATTGACTTAATCAGACCGTTTACTGCTAATCGCCTTTATTTAGGCTTCTAATCTATTTGAACATGTCCTCATGATATTTCCCGCTCTTGTTGGTCCTAAGCTTCTTATTTGTATTTAAGTCTTAGTTCTGCCTTCAGTCACATTACTTCTTCCTATGATCTTAAGTCCCTTTTTCACTTATTTTCATAAAACGCTTCTTATTCTTCTGTTGTTTCTTCATTATTGTCATAATTGTGTTATAAATTGCCTCCCACGTTAACTTTGAATGAGATAATTAGGTTCATTTTCCATCTTTTTATGATTTCGTTGTGATTAAAATAGACCATAAGAGAAATTGTATGCCACTTGAACTCTGGTTTTTTTTTTTTTTTTTTTGTAGCATGGTTTAACCCTAAAATGGAAGTTCCTAATAATGTAAATAAAACTTGGGCATGACTCAAAATAAAAGTGTGAAAATAAAACAAGAAACACCCAAACACAAAGTCCGCGTGCTAACTCTGTCTTTAAGAGGGCAATAATTAAACTCTACAAACTTGACAGATTTAGATCCTTAATGCTTTATTACATCAATATTAGTAATTTGATTAACTTTTCGAAGACGTTTATAAACGCAAAGTCTGATATATGGTCGAGGTTATCTCTCTACCTTTTTTTTTTTTTTTTTGTCTAAGGAAGTCAAATTTTGTATGTTGTTATTGGCAATATAATAATACTAAATTCGCAAAATTAACATTAGCAGTATTGCTTTTATACAGGACAAACTAACGTTAAATTTACTGCAGATAGCGCCTATCTCTTTAACTGAATGAAGACGTGTATAATCCAGAGAAACGACAAACAAAAATAATTAATAAATATACCAACAAAACCTCTAAAAATGCAAATTCATATATTATAAGCAAATGTGCTTAATTATTCTGACGAATACAACCATACAAATTGATGCAAACATATATCTTGGACACGGCCGGTAGAGCACGAGCAATATGATATATCTATTAAAAGCATGCAAAAGTAGAATATCACATTCATGCAAAAACATCATTATTGTACTCTTTAGCTTTTTTCTTTTTCTTTTTCTTTTTCTTTTGAAAAATCATGATTTAGTGTTTTTTTTTATTAACAAGCAATTTTTATGTAAAAATATACTCAACAACTTTTGCTTTCAATAGGCCCCATTACCAATGGGTGGCCAATAAGTTCCGCACATGAAATTTCCCTATAATATTTGGTGAAATGTCAAGCGTTTATGAATCGGAACGTGTAAGGATTGATATTCCGGATCGTGGAAAGGTTGGTGGAGACTATGTTATATATCATGGAAGGATTTATAAGATTGCCCACCACCATTATATGTAGGCCCATTGTTTTTATTGTTAGTTTTGCTTGGAACCATGTATCATATACACACACGTATATTACATAACATGAATTTAAATATTTAGTGTCAAATATTTCCTCTTTGCTTTGTGTGTCGATAATGAATCATTATCATATCAATTCAAAACAAATGGATTATATATATGTGTGTATATAAGTATGTTGATTTTTTCATAACCAGTAACCAAAATTGTGGCTGCAGAATATGTTGCATATTCCATGATTCGCACATAGGCGTGATAAAATTTCTCATGTATAAATCACATGAATCATATGTATGAATCATATAAGCTTAATTTCATTTATTTGAATGAAAAACCAAAGGTTCAAGAGGCAAAATAAAGAGCTTTGAACATTCAGGGACAAATTGATAGTTTTAAAGTTCAAGAGATAAAATGAAGAATTTTGAAAGTTTAGATAGCAAAGTAGTGGCAGAGACTCCAAAATTTAGGGGCTCTTAATGTTGATAATTCTATTACTTTTGCATAGACCCATGTATCATATATATACACACACACACATATATTACATAACATGAATTTCAATTTTTAGTTTCGATTCATGTAGTTTGTTCTCGAACAAAATAAGTAGGAGGTAATGGCTAGCTAGTATGCAAAGAGTGACAAAAATCATTGCAACAAACGTGAACAATTATTGTCTGAGAGGGCCAACAATATGCAAAACAGTGGGCTTGAGGAGATAGTTACTTAAGTGAACCACACAAGTCTATTCAGGTACGCTTAAGAGAACAACGAAATTGATGCAAATGGTATTAGTCATTGAAATAAAAACAAGACGGAAAAAACAAAAGAAAGCAAACACGTTTATACATCATGAGAAGCCAATAAGGTAGTTCTTTAAAGTGTGAAGCAAATTTTGCTTTAATTTGAACAGCACATCAAGTGGTAATAGAAACTCCACGAAGTCCTCTTAGACACCATACATATACCCAAATAAATGTGTTTGTTTTCATTTATCTAAAAAGTACAAAAATGAAAAAAAATAAAAAAAAAAAACTTTTATTGGGCTATAAAAGGCACTATATTGAGAAATATTATAAACAGATAGCACCCAAAACTTTGCTGTGAAATATTTCCTTTTGCTTAGTGTGTGTGCATATAATGAATCATGATCATATCAATTCAAAACAAACGGATTATATATTCAGAGACGGAGGGAGGGGGTACACCCTAGATTTTTGTTTTTGCTTTTTTTTATATAGCTTTTTTTCTTTAATATATTTTTTTCTTTAATAATAATAATAATATAATAACAACACAAATATTTATTTTAAAAACACAGTTGGGTCTGTCTATTTCGACCCAATCTAGTGTCCAACACAATACACAGTATAGTATCATACATTGTTTATAAATTTTATCACTACCCATCAAAGCTCATATTTGCTCATGAGCTCCACATCTCTCTAAAATTCTCCATTCTCTCTAGAGTTCTCTCCCTTTCTCTCTCTAAAATTTGAAGTTTGTTCTTAATTTTCTAGATTTTCTCTAATGTTTCTTCTCATAAACTCAAATCTCATCCACAATCTCCTCCACTTCCATTCTTTATTTCTTTATCTGTTTCTCTCTCTCTTTCTTGCTTGCATGTTTCTTTTTCTTTGTTTTCCATAGATGCAAAGTACCATTACCTAACAAAATACTTCCCATCACTATTCCGAAAGGTTCTCAAACATAAATACAAGTATAGAGTCACTTGACTGTGGATTTCTCACGTGTTTTGGAATCCTCGGTGATGTGAGGATGTTGATCAAAGGAAAAATTCGCTCGAGTGACTTTAATCAGAGGGTCAGCCTTTCAGGTATGGGTACCAGTTGTAGTGCGATGAGAAGAAGAGCTGGTGCCATTGACTCTAGATGTAATAAATATGGGCGATAAACTTATGAGCGTAAGTGTCATTCACTTGGATTTGTATCAGTAAATAGAGAGGACAAAATCTATGCTTGTATGACCTCCATGCTTCTCAACCATTCAAGTGAAAATGTCTAAGGTGCAATTTCTAATCTCTGGCCCAATTTTCATGCAGAAAGACAACACTTCAAAATCTGGCATTCAAAGGCCCTGTTTGTTAGTTTGTAGGAAAATTAGATGAAGAGTAAATTATTAATCTATCGATGTCGTTTAAGTGTTTTTGCAAAAAAGAAAAAGTATTTTATGTTTTAAGTGTTTGGTTGTTTTTAGATTGTCACAGTATATGTTATAGAATAAATGTTTGTTTTTATTTTATCCTTACAGTAGTTATTAAATATCTGTATTTGTTTTATTTGAAAAATGTTACCTTATCAGATTTATCATGCGTTTATTCATGTTGTTAATTCAAAATTTTAGATCCTAAATGACTTTTATATATTCGTATTGTTTTTATCAAAAGGTTTACAGTATGTCATATGTCTTTTACTAACTTTATAGATATGATCCTAAATATCATATGCCTTTTACTAATTTTTCTAAATTCTTGTTTATTTTGTTAAAAAAGTGTACAATTAAATGTGTTAGGTTTTGTTTCTTTATTTGTTTGTAAATCATCAAAAGTTGTACAGTTAGAGTCTCGCTTGTCAAAAATCGATCTTCTTGCTTGTTCATTTTTCAAAATCAGAACTGATTTGGTCTGACTTTTTCTAACTTGTACATCTCTTACTTGTCATAAGTCCCTAGTCCTTTTGCATTTTCATTCTTTAAGATCTCGTTTGAGACTCAAAGTTTAGGCAGAGCAAACTTAAGACAAAACCCCAAAAAAACATATAGTAAAAAAAAAAAGAGTTAGTCTATTTCAGAAACCAAACATGTCTTCCTCCCATTCATCTAGGAAAATCGAAACCATCTATGTCTTTTGTGGTTCCAGTCCTATTAAAGGTAGAGTCTACTTAGAAGCGGCAGAATACTTAAGACAAGTCTTAACACATAGGAAGATTAACCTAATTTATGGGGGACGTAACTTAGGGTTAATGGGAAATATAGCAATAGCAACACATTCTAGGGGCAACCATATCGTGGGGATTATCCCTCATCTCCTAGCTGAGAGGAACCTCTGTGAGAAAACCATAGATAAAGAAAAGAGAGTTTGGGATATCTCTAAGCGACTTGGAGAAATAATCAATAACTTTGACGCTTTCATTGTTTTACCTGGTGGCTTAAGCATCTTTGAAAAGTTATTCATAGTTGCTAATAGGAGTCTATTGGGTATTTACTCCAAACCCCTAGGTCCTTTAATCGTAAATGGTTTTTATGATTAAATTTTTTAGATTACGCTAAAGAACAAAACTTCATTGTAAAGCCGAGGAGATAAATCTTTATTACTGTTTCAACAGCTAAAGACCTGTTTTACAAAATGCAAGTTATTCATCCCGTCTAACACTGCAACGTCCAACCTTGATTGGAAGAAAGAAAACAGGAAGTGACCATTGGATTTGAACCTCCACCTGTAATATTTTGGTTTTACCCACAGCATGTTCGTTTGTATTTCTTATGTCCTAAATAACCACTCTCCTCCACATTTTGTATTTTTCTATGACATGTTGTTGTTAAAACCTTTAGATTCATCATCTCTAGTGTCGGGATGGTTGATATTACGAAGTAACTAATACTCTCGAAACGCATCCTGTTTAAGGTCCAATTTTTTTTTTTTTTTATTGATGTTCCTGTAATCTCCATACATAAATAATTAAGATAGTTGATTATACGAAGTATTTTGTACTTTCGAAACGTATCCATATCATGTTTATAAACTCTTTATGTATTATTTTAATGCACGTTTTTAATATAAATACTTACGTTATTTATTTATTTATTTATTTATTATTATTATTATTATGTAATATAACATCCCTAATCTAATTGGCATGATCAACATATGCTGGTTTTGTATATTCATATGTGTAAGTTGATTTTTACGTAACCAGTTACCATAATTGTGGCTGCAGCATTTGTGCCATATATTTCATAAGTATAGAGTTATTTCGAAAATCCTACCGACCACCAAGGTGACGCCAAAAGCAGTTGTCTCTTTCTAGCTTAAGTCCAAAGAGAGCAAGTGTACAATCAGTTTCTAATGATTCACGTAATAATCTTATATGACATTTAATTGAAAATTTCACAAGCCAGCTAATATCTGTCAGTTGGTAATTCAAACTTATTCCGAGGAGGGCTCTTTCTTCGATCACGGCCGTGGGATATATTGATAGAGAACAATGAATGTCTCGAGTAATTATTTTTAGATTATTTTTTGGAGATACGTAGAAATCCGCGGTGGATGAGATATACTGTCTCATGCTGCAATGTTTTATGCATGGCATTTTCATGTTGCAGAGTGAAGAGTTTGATGAGTTTATAAAACCAAGCTTGTGATTTGTAACAACTAGTTTTTGAAAAACTATATATATTTTTTATTTGTTTGCTTCATTTTTCTGGACATGAGGTTGGAGATGGAAAAAGACCTTAGAAAATAAAACCATAATAGTTGCTCATCATATACATAGATAATATGCGTGTGTGTGATTTTATATATATAAATATATATATATGTATATATAATCATGTTGGTATCAGTAGAAAAATTGTGTCAAATGTAGAAACTCCTTTTTTGTACCAGATTAATTATGGTGGTTGGTGTCAAATCCAATACGAGATATCCTTCATGATCCTGCACAAGTGCACCAAGATCCTAACAAAATTAAAACAATCTGATATTATTATAGATGTGTTGACCTTCCTTTGTCTTTTATCTCTCACTTTAATTTTATCTGTAATATTTTTACGGCAGTTTTCTAGACTTGATTTTCTCTTAATTAACACAACTAATTATGATCAAGGAAAAGATCCGCTTCGCATTTTTTTTCCTCCTTCAGGGCCTGTGATTTAGGTTATTCATGTAGGCCAATAATTTCAAGTATACCACTTCTTTACCGTACTATTATAGTCTACCATTTATTTTATTTTTTTTTTTTGGTTTATACCACTTCTTTTAACTAAAAAGACTAAAATATCTTTAAATAATATTTGTTTGCTGTATCTTAACCAAAAATATCCATGATTAATTATGTCTTTATAGTATTTGAAAGTGAATATTTCGAACTTTCACCGGATTAGTATTTCTCTAGTTGACCTTGCATCTGAGTTAATCATACTCCACGGTAAAACAAAGAATCCATGATGAAAAATGTTGGGCCAAGTATACGAGATTTGCATCAAGAGAAAACTACATTTAGTATCGTATTTGTTCAACACTTAAAAACTACACTCTTAAGACTTGTTTTAAGTTTAAGTGTAACATTTATAAAAACCATCTTTCAAGGGACGACGTTTATGAAAATTCCCCTTCCATTAACGAGACCTTTCTTGCGATCTTGTTGGAAACCTACAACTTTATATACTGCTACTTCAAGAATTGTATACTGCAAGGGTACAAAGTGCCTAAATTACCCTCGTTTGTTTTCACCGTGCGGTGGTTTACTCTCTACTATACTGGCCGGTAACTTTTTCCTAGACTGCTAAGTATACCGGTGGTTTACTTTTAGGTATCAACTGGTGATGGTTAACTTTTCTCTCTCAAACGAATCCGACCATCAATCACGCCATCGAAGATATGACGTAACCAAATCAAGACATTGGCAATATGATGTTGCCAAGGTCGAAACTTACATACTGACGACCATATCCGTTGCAATGTCACATAAATATGCCAAATTATGAACAACGGACCAGTAGCGCACGCTGGATCAGCTTTAAGATTATGCTAAAAAGGTACAATAGACATTATACAATTTCATACTAAGATCTAATTCGACTTGAGGCCTGCCAAAGAGACAAGCAAAGATTGAAAATTATACATTTCTGTCAGCATTTCTGACGATATTTTTTGAGGTATTGATATAGAAACATGAATGTCGTATCCTTTATGTAAAATATCTAGAAATTTCTGTGGGTATTTCTATATATATCGATATTTTAACAGAAATATCTGCTTCTGAGAAAACTATAGTGTAAAATGACAAAATATCTAAAAATTTTATGAAAATTTATATGAAAATATCGGTAATGGATAAAATATCCAAACTTTATTTGTAATTTTTTAAATTACTTTGAAATATAAAATTCAAGTTATTTTTATTCATTTTTTTAATATAGTCTTTCATAAATTTACTTTTCAATGCCATAAATCCAATTTTTAATTTATTCTGTGCACTAGGATATGTGACTCAAAATATCAGCTCCAATCTTAGAGTCACTAGCAATGACAATAAACCAATTACAATAGATATCCAATATCTCTATAAATATTCAAACACTATGTTTTTGGTATCAATATTGTTTGAACCAAAAAGGTTATTCAAATACCTTTAAACCTCTTAGAAGCTCCTTTTGGTATTGATATTTTCTTATCTTATATAAAACTATAGATATAAAGTACTTGTATTAGTTGACTTTTAATTAATTTGTTCAATTTGAGATCGTATGCTTATCATTTATCATATTATGATCATCTTTTGCTATTCTATTCATCACATACTTAGTAATTTGGTCGAAAAGCTCATTTAAACAATGTATTATGAACAATCTTAGAGCTTCTTAAAGTCTTATTAGAAAATAAAGTGGTTTAAAATGTGTTTATGGTCTTTCTGTATTTTACGTTAATTTTTACCAATAAATTATTTCATTTATGTTCCACCCAAATGAAGACACCAAATATAAAAATTATGATAATTTAATCCGACCACACTCCTTATCCATTACACCAAATAACGACTAGATCTATCATCACCAGTAATATATAACTCCACTTTATCAAATCGTAAAAGAAGATAAAAGAAAAAGATAAAAGGATTGGAAAGTAAAGTAAGTAATAGTAACATGATCATTCATTTTTTTTTAGTGTTTATTTATTTATGTGATTATGTAATGAGAAACAATTTCATTTTCTTTTTAATATTTACTTACTTAGAAATGAGGGTCTTATTTAATATAATTACTCAAATATTTTTTTTACATAAGTAATAACCATTAAATTATAACATTTAAATTTAGATATGTAAGTAAATATAATATGCATTCCCTTTAATAGGAAATCAAAATTAATAGTATAAAAGTATTGGTATTTTATTCATTTATTTCTTATATTGTGTGGAATCACAAAACTCTATATTACTGATTTTACAAATAAACATATTATTTAAAAAAAAAATCATTACTTATTTTCCCTCTCTCTTTTGGCGCCAAATAAGCATGCCCTTTGTTTGTGTGAGGTATTTGAGTTGATGCAGATCTAATGACGTCATTTTCTTGTAGAATACGTTTGGTAGAACTTTCTCAATATTTTTTTCCTGTTTATAGGAAAGCATTCTCAATAAAGTTGTTGTTTTCTTTTTGTTGAGAAAAATTATAAAGTTGTCCACTTGTTAGTAATTGGTCCTTTCGTTTTTCTGGATCACTAGGCGTCTAAGACTTTACACCGTGACCTATGTAGCAGGCTTTCCTTCCTTGGCATGGTTCGGTTGCAACTCGCATGATGTAGTGGAGAATCACTAGTTACCCGGATTTTCCAGAGTCACAACAACATTGCTGCGATTTTCTTCAGGTTGAAGATACTATGGCAATCATACAAAGCAAACCACCCATGAGACTTTATGAGAGCATCCAAATTTGTGAGAGTTGTAGACCAATTTCATTTTTGCCATTACCATTAGTTATACAGACAAAATTCATATCTGGCACAACCAAAAAAAACCAAACGGGGAATTGGATTTTACATCTACTTCAAATTTAGAGGGATATCTAGTGGCTTATGTGTTATCTAGCGTGCCTCTGATACATTTCTTCCAACTCAAGAAGTTGAAGCATATTCAACAGTTTATCCTATTGTGCTCTGATTTGAAGAAGTCATTAGAATTTGTCGATTGCAGCTATCTCTGCGTCCACACAAATATGTTAATTCAAGAGTTATATAACCAAGATTTTCTTGAGACAGGTTTATTGGTAAAATTGTTCCGACCTTGTCGGGAATTTGCTAGGAATCAGAGAGCATTTCACCCTTCAGAAAGACAAACTGATTGTTCGGCGCTTGATTTTCCCTTCTCAAAAACCGACAGGATCAGTTTGGCTAGGTTCCCAAACTGACAAAAACCAATGGCTATTACTGGTTCAGCCCTAAAACTTGCATTGGTTTCACCTGAGCTGGTTCACTATACAATGAGCTAACAGCTGCCGCATCTGGGCCCCATCTTCGAGAGCAGAGATTCCGTTGTAGGCCAAAGGAAGCTAAAGGGTGAAGAAGTCTAAAAAGAGGCAAAGAATATAATGGGGGGTGTTTTGGTTTCCATTAGCGCTGGAACTGCTGCAATTGTTTTAAGTTGCGCTTTGTCCAGAAAAAAGCAACACTTCCACATTAGTGGTTACCAAGATTCCTGCAGCCTGTAGCAGACCGCGAATCTTTGTTGTTGAAGATAAGAAGAAATTTTCAGGCCCTTGGTTATCCTTCAAATGCAATCCAGTGCAACATTTCTACATGATTCTAAATTTTTTTCAAGGAACAATACGAACTTGGGTAGTTGAAGTGGCTGTTGTGGCCTACCTCCAATAGGGTGTCTAACTATTCAAATTATTATAAAGTTTGAGCGTCTAAAATCTTAAGCCTATAATGAAAAACTTGCAAACAAACAGCTTGCCCTAGATGCAGGAATGTTGCCAGTATCAAACCGCATATGCAGACATTTTATAAACCGTTTGGAACTTCAGTTCCAACTGAATTTTTAAATTTAAAAATTATAGCATTTAAAAACTTTACACTGTAGCATTTTATTATAGGATGTAAGAACTTTACAGTGTTTATTGGTTGAAATCACGGTTGAAACTAATTTTCCAAACGGCCCAATAACACATATGATCAACTATGGATGGCATCCTATGTTAGTTCGCCCAAATAAACATGTACTAGCAATAGGATTGGGAAATGATTATTTTGTGAAGCAACTGGGTTGGTAACACCAGCGGAGCTGTGAGACGGTTACAACAATGCTTCCGATTTCTGGTTCAGGGATGGCATTCATCCCACTGAAGCAGCATATACTAATATCTCGCAAAACCTCAAGGGAAATTATTTTCCGTCCTATTGAATGATAACTGTCATTGATTTCCATTCAATGTATACTAAATACGAAAATGAACACCTCTCATATCCAACAGAGACTCATAATGTTTATTTTGTTCAGGGTTTCATAATATGCTCTTTGCTGGCCGAGAATGTACAAAAAGGTATAATTGAGAATAGAGGTAAAGTTTAACATTTACAGAATCTGAAATCTTATGATAAACGAAAGGATAAAAGTCGATTGAAGCGGTTAACAAAAATATAGAAACAATTAACAACAATATCTTAGAAGCAGCCCCCATGTTGCTCAACAAAACAGGAATAACCGAGGAGGAAAGGCTCATGTTTTGTCTTCCAGAAGTGGTCCTAGTCCAAAGATTTCTTTTTTATGGATGTCACTCTTCAATCAGTTTTAATAATGAAGATCATATGTGCAGTGATGAGTGATGCCAGGCATAAAGATTGTTTTAAATACAATACCTGGGTCTAGAATTGTGCTTCATGACTGAACTTACCCGAAAAGCCACCTCCTAAACCATCTCTACGTAATACCTATAGAAACCTTCTTTATCGGAGTCAAAACTGGCCCTCGCCAATTGTCTATTTATATTTTTTTTCCCTGTCAATCTCATCAATTCTTACCCTCAAGAATCTTGTTTCATCATAAAAACCAAATTTGAAAATATTATCATATCTCTTTTATCTTCCAACATGTCATCTCACTGAAGATATAAAAAGGGTGTTTAAAAGATGGTGGGAATCAATGGTGAGAACCACTTTTACTGTAGCATGTGAAAACTTTACACTGTAACAATTTTTTTTATTGCTACTGTAGCATGTGAGAGCTTTATATTGTTCATAACTAAGTTTGTGGTGAGAACTGCAGTTCACACCGCTTTGCCAAACACCCGAAAAAGTGCAAACCAAAACTTGAAAAAGCTCCAAGACAAAATCAAATTCCAATAATCCTAACTAGAAGTTCAAAGAGGGAAATATATATATATATATATATATATGTATATATCCCAATTTCTTGAATACAACAAAATCCAATATAATCTACACGAGCAAAAATAAAATACTATTCTCTATCATATGTTAGCTCCAAAAATAATTCCGATCTTTTCAATTGATGAAATCACCCATCTAATATGATTTTCAGTTATGAACATGGGAGTAAAAAGGAAAAGACCTTTACTTCATCACAAGCAAACATCTTACAGAAGGCCATAAATAATTAGACCATTCAAGCAAGGGGAAAAAAGCTGTAATCATAGACTTCTACAAACTATCATCAGTCGATTTACCTCTACCTCCGGCCACCCGTTGATCCTCCACTTCCCTGAAACAAGTCGTTAATCCGAGCTTCTATATCTTCAGCGCCATACCTTATGTGCCTCTCTGCATTTCGCCCCAGTTCAGGAAGATTCTGGAATCTTCCAGTAAAGCTTTGATAGGCGGCTACCAGAAGTTTGGCCACCGAAATCTTCAATTCCTCCCTCAGCTGCTCGTCGAAAATGACCCAAGTAGATTGGTTTTTGCAAATCTCCTCAAAGCTCTGGTTGAAAGACTTGAGCTTGTCTTTCATGGACCTCGCGGCGGCGACATTGGAAGCCACTGAGGTGTCTACCTTCAGCAGGCCCAAGACCTTATTCCATGAGCTCCGCTGGTAATTCGTGTGGAATTGCCGGACTTTTGCTGTGTGCTTTCGGATCCAATCGTCGCCTAAAAGCGATCCTAATTCATTGTCTTTCACCTTCTGAACAATGTATCTTCCGTTGTTCATCATAAACACGGAGCACAAAGCAGGATCCTTGTATATCTTGGACTTGGCCTCTAGATTGCTCTCCAGAAGCTCCATTATCCAAGCTATCTGAACCGACATCGACGATGACGAGGAGGTACGGTCTTCGAGCTTTGCCGCGGAAGGAATTGCCGAAGCGTTCTCCTCGAATACTTGCTCAAGAGTCTGCCGCGACCGGCACGCCGCTCGGAGATAATTCATCACGTAGCGAGTAATCGGGTGAAGCCCGCCGCCGGGAACAGACACTTTGGCCGGGTCGCGA
Source organism: Artocarpus hirsutus (assembly GCA_946598075.1). Lineage (NCBI taxonomy): Eukaryota > Viridiplantae > Streptophyta > Magnoliopsida > Rosales > Moraceae > Artocarpus > Artocarpus hirsutus. The sequence continues at coordinate 51,365 of CAMOHE010047352.1, forward strand.
CTGATCAAGTTCTCCAATTCCATGAAAATTCCTTTAATTGCTTCCCCTAACCTCTTCCAGATGGTGATCGCTTCGTTCCTGAGGAACATACAGTACTGATAACAGAAGACCGACTCAAACTCGGGGAGCAAATCCCTCAGCGTCTCGAACACATCTAGAATCTTGAACAGGCGCTCCGGCGACCGTGATCCTATCGCGACGGCGTCGGCGAAGTTCAACAGCTGAATCGTGGATCCGCGACAGACCTCCATGAACGAGAGGTCGGCGGCCGAAGAGACGCCGAAGAAGACGCGATCAACGAGCCGCCGCTCGCTCGGGAAGAGGATCCGAAGGGTGACATTGGCGGCCTTGATCCACCGCTCGATTTCGTCCTCCAGGTCCTGCCACACCATCTTGTGAACGTCCTCGATGCTCAGCTTCTTCAACCCTAACCTCGAGAGGCTCTCCTCCAGGAACTCCCTCCGGCAGCTGCTGTACACGTGCGAGCACTCCTTCCCGAACCCGGCGGCCACCATCCGCTTCGCCATCTCGTGGAGGTCGTTGATCGTCGCCGACGGAAGCGCGTCGATCACGATGTCGTAGTCGCCGATCGGCCGAGCCGTCGGAATCTGGCTCTCCTCACCTCCCTCCGCTTCTCCTTCCTCCTCATCCTCGTCATCCGAGTCGCCAGACAAGTTCCCGGCCGCCTCTCCATTCCCGTGCGCGCGGCTCAGCTCGATCGACTCGCCGCCGCGCTCCATCAGCGACCTGAACTCGTCCTCCACCCGGAACATGGCCTGCTGCATCAGATCATCGGCGCGTGCCAGACACGCGCCGACATTCTTCTCCTCCCCCAAGTGGCTCCACTCCCTGACGGTGGCGATGAGCTCGTCTATGGCGTCTAGGAAGGCCGCGGAGTCGGCGGAGTCTAGCCAGATTGGCTGATCCGCCGCCACGTACTGGGAGATCTGACGGTCAAGAGACTTGATTGCGTGGTCCAGCACGGCGCAGGCCCTGGGATCGTCTTCTCCGACGACCTTCTCGGACAATTTCTCGCGAGAAAATCTCCCGTCGAAGTTGGAGAATATCTGCAAAATATCGTCCGCCATGGTGTCGTTGTTTCCCAGCGTTTTCGCTATGTGGCGCGCAACGGCTAACCATTTCTCTTCCCCATTCTCAGCCATTTTTTTAATAATTTTTTTTTTTTTGCCTTTTTTTTTTTTTTTTCTCGCTTAGGATTTAAGATCGACTTCTCCTACGATTGAGAGAAGAAAATATGGAATTCAGACATGGTTTTAGTTTGGGATTTTGTTCGAAGAAATTACAGAGAAAGGCAAGACCTTGGAGACGCGGTTTGTGGGGATTTGGAAAAGTTAAGGTAAGTTCGAATAAATAAATCAATAAGAAAACAAAATAAAATAAAATAACTGATACAAAAATTGGATAAGACCAAATAAAGACGAAGACTGCACAGACAAGACTTGATTGAGACTGGTGAGGCATGGACAAGAGAGGAAGAGAAAATTAGAGAGAAATAAAAGTGAGCTTTCTGTTTGACTTTGAATATTTCTTTTTTCTTGTTTCTTTTTTTTGGTTTCTCTCGGCTTTTTTTTATCCCTTCATTTATTTTTGTGGCTTGATAGTTGATTTTGGTGGGAAAGGATAAGGGTGGAATTGGAAGGAGATAAAAAAGAAAAGGGAGAAAAGAACGTCTCAAATGGTTTTGGACTTGGGATTTATCTTTTGGAATTGGAATCTTAGGATAATTAATTAATGCAATTACCGGTGAGTCGTTAATTTTGTGCACTTCTTACAAGTCACGGTTAAGGAAGAGACTTTGAATTTTGGGGGCTTGAGCGCGTCTACTCGCATGTAATGGAAAGCACCACTCTTCATGATTGCGTTGAACTATTAAAGCGTTTGAGGGATTTGTGAAAATAGTGGTGATTAAATAAAACTCGGAAAATTAAGGGGCCAAAAAAAAGAACTGAAATGGATAGCAATTAAGATCGTTTTCATGACAAGCAATTGCGTGGATGTTGGTCGGGTCTTGGACGTGTGAGAAAGCTGTGATTAGTTCAAATTTTCAATGATTTCCACCTCATAAATAACCAACACGGAATGTTTGTGTTTGAAACCACGGTTGAAATTACGGTTCACAGTTTTAACCGTATTTTGAAGGATGCTCTCTTAACTCTTATTTGGCAGTGGTTTTAACTATTCAGTTTTCACCACAAACTCAGTTATGAACCGTGCAAAGCTCTCACATGCTACAGTAACAATAAAAAAATTTACTATAGTATAAAGCTCTCACATGCTACAATAAAAGTGATTCTAACCATTGGTTCCCACCACTCTTTCAAACACCCTTTTATATTTTATAATATTTTTAGTTTAAATCTTATTATCAAACGGTCTTTTAAGTTACAGAACCTAATTATTTCTCTTAAACAAAAAGACATTGTATACATTAGGGGCTCTGTTTGGAAATGTTTTTAAAATAGATTTTGTTTTTTAGAAAAAGTTGAAAGTAAAAATATTTGAGAAATGTGTTAAAAATTGTTTTTGAAATTGTGTTGGTTGTATATGCAGTACATTTTTTTTAAGCAAAACATATTTTTAATAAAAATTTGTACAACTTTTTTAGTTCTTTCCTCTTTCTTTCCCTCTCTCATCTCTCTCTGTCTCGTGCACTCTGTGCATCCTCATGAGCCACTAAGTCACCGGAGTCCACCACCACCCAGGTCATTGACATTGTCGTCCATGGCTGGTGGTGAGGTCGAAGGCAATTATCTCCCAACAAAGATCCAACGGTCGTCACGAGGATTTGACAAAGATCTAATGGGGTGGGTTCGTTGGATAGGGATGGGGTTGGGGGTTGATGGGTTTGCCAAAGAGGGATTGGGTTGGACATTGCTGGGTTAGCCAAAAAAGGCAATCGTCGGATGGGGTGGGAGGAGGGTCGACAGAGTGAATCATGATCGATAGAAATGGGTCGTTAGGACAAATTTTGGAAAAGGAGGTGTCGAAATCCAGTGAGGAGTGGTCGGATTTTTTGATTGAGATAAATGCCGCCTAAAGGGGTTTTGAAGGACAACTTGGGAGGAGAGAGAGACAGAGGGAGTGAGAGAGAATATAGAAATTAAGTGAAAAACCAAAATAAAAACGTGTAAAATCCGTTTTTAATTTTCATAAGGATTTTCAAATTTTTAAGAAATGTTTTCATTTTTATTTTTGACCTAAAACATAACCAAATGCATTTTTTATTTCATTTTCAGTTTTTGTGATTTTGAAAATGACAAAAAAAATATTTGAAAAACCAAACCAAATGAGGCCTAGAAAATACGAGTGTGTGAAGTATGTGATTTATCTTGTAACTTTCTTTTTTTTTTTTTTTTTGTCTTTATGAATTTCTTCAATAAACTCTAGCATCGAAGATAAATCACTATTGTTATCTTGCATATTTTTGTTTGTTTTCGTTTGTTTTGCAATTTTTATTGCTCGATCACCTATAATTAGGTGTCTATTTCCTATCACATGAGCCATGTTTACACTACATTTCTTCCAATCGAAGAGACATTATTCAAGAATATTTTCCCTTTTTTTAGCCATGTGTCATGCTATCACTTATTTCATGAAAGAATAAACATTTCTCTCTCTTCTTTTTTTTTTCATTTTGTGCAACACGATGCTCTTTTTTCTGCCTTTCATTTTACTCCTTTTCTTTTAATTTCTCGTCTTTTTTTTTTTTTTAATTTCCACCTCCTATTCTTAAATTAAACACGTTAATTATGTTGCTGCTGTGTGCATTTTGGAAGATGACAACTAGACATGCTCAAACAACAGCTGCGTTTTGATATTAATTAGCTATATCCAGTTCAAGCTTGGAAACAAGCCGAGTAAAATCGCTTACTTCCTGGCAATTTGGTAATGAAGACAATGTTGCAATTGTCATGCCGTGATGGATGCTGCAGTAGGAGTTCCGTTCAGTGGTCCTTTTTCCACTGCTTTGGTTTCGGATGCCATGATAAGCCATGGAAGCAAGTAAAGGAACCTTTCCTGGATCCAACTTCATATGCATCTTGACTCAAAAAGTTACTAGCCATTTCTCAAAATATGCTTGGCCACGCCATAATAATGTCACGATCCAACCTTTTTGCTTGAACATTGCTTTTCATCATTAATAACAAGATATTTTCATAAATACACCACAAATTTTAAAATAAAAGCTTCTCTTAAAAATATTATTCTAACCAAAATTTTAAACCTAACATTATGTAACAATTTAAATTTTATAAGATAAAATATTATAATAAAATTGGTTTGAACCATGTTTTCAAATAAGCTATGAGATGATTTCATTTCACAATTTAAGGATGTATGACCAAAACGATTTGATTAAATCAAGCAGATGTGAGGTCTATGAAGGGACAAATTTTATTGTGAATTGTGGATGTGACAGCAGCCTAACTTTCCTTCACCCATCGGTGGAGCCAGAATCTTACTTCAGGGGAGGCATATATTAATATATGAAAAATATAAAAACTATTAAAATATTAGCCTTGCTATTATTATTGACCAAGCTTAATACATTACAATTGTTCTCTACGAGTTTTCATACTTTGAAATTTTTGCATAACGGTATCATTATGAATTGTATCAAAAATATCGAGATCTCGATGTATGTAATCAAGTTCTCATTGGTCCACTGATCATCTATTTGATTACTCAATGGATTCTTCATAATATTCTTAGTAGAACATACTCTCTCAACAATAGTGGTAGAAATCGAGAGAATTAGCGTCAATGTCACAAGCGTATATAATGGGTATACCTTGTGTTTTTTTTTTTTTTTTGTTGTCTTTTGTCTTCACCATTTGTTAGAGAAGAGCACTAATGCCTTCAATGCCTTAAACTCCTTACTAGAGTGCATATCTTGAATATATATTCTAAGTTGATCATTAAGTTTTATGAGGTCAACAGCACGAAAAAAATTTTCCTGGATAGTATTTAGCAAGACGAGTCAACTTTTCTTTGTTAAATGAAGAAAACGAATCATTAGGACACAAACAAGCTATACATTGAAACAACTCTATATTTACCTTTGTGAAACGATCACTTAATTCTTAAAGTTGCATGTCAATAATAGCGTAAAATATGTCGACTTTAAAGTGACATAAATTTGAAATTTCTTGTCTAGTTAGACCTCAAGTTATAAGCCTGTCATCCATGTTGGAAACATCGATCTTGTATTTTTCACAAAAAGAAGAGGCTTGATAAAAAAAAATCCCACTCAGTCTCTCTCATCATCTAAAGTTCTTCCCCGCATGATTGTACTAGATCCATAGCATTTACAATATCTTGATCTTTTTTTGTAATGCCTTCAACAATTAGTTTGTAATGCCTTGTAACATCCTGAAATTTATTAAATGGAATTAATATATAATTAGTGGATTAATATGCCTAATTGTAATTCAAAGATTTATCTAATCATTTTGGATTTTTTTTTTTCAAATTCATTTCACTTTTACTCCTTTTTCAGTTTTCTCAAATTTTAAAGTTTGTCAAAAACTACCATTAGTAAATCTTAGCATTTTGTTAAATCTTTTGAATAATTTTGATGATTTTTATTTAACTTGTACTGTCTAAATTTTCTACCTTGAAACCTTACTCTTCCTTTATTTATTTTCCTCCCTCTTTCTTTCCCTTTCATTCTCTCATTTCCTCTCTCTCTCTTGCTCTTTCTTCCCCCTTTTTTCCACGCCACTCTCTCTCTACTTCTCTAAATTTTCACTGACTTGAAGCAAGGAATCGAAGCTCAAGCCTCCAAGAATCCTTGCAAAAACATCCATTGAGGTTAGCTTACTCTCCCTCTCTTTTGAAATTTCAAAAATTTCAAAGTTTAGTTTCAAATTTTCAATCTTCCTTGAATAATGTAACCCAGGCCCGCTTTAGCTTAGATAATGCTTAATCTAAGGTTGTAGAACATGTTTCATCATGAAATTAAACTTTATTTGAAGAAAAATTGGATTACCCAAGTTTTTACATTTTCTTTGAATTTCAAATAAACAATGAAAATTTTGTATAAATTTAGGGATTTTGTTCCCAATAGGTTTAGGGTTGCTTCCCTATGTTTTTTGTATGATTTCTGGGTTGAAATGGGCCAAAAATATGTTAAATCGAGCTTAAAAAAGCTCGGGAAAGCCGAGACTCGAAATCTAGAATTTTTAGATTTCGACAAATTGGCAGGCTAAACTTTCGTGAGGCCGGATTCAAGAGTTTGGTAGGCCAAATTTATATTTTCGGCAGGCCAGACTTAAGCAAGTTCGGCAAGCCGGAGCCAGATGGTTGGTAGGTCGAACTCAACAGTTTTGCAGGGCGGACCAAGAAGAATGGTAGGCCGATTGGGCCATGTGAAAATGGTTGTTCACCACTAGTTTTCACCGTTTATGGCATACGAAGAGATTTTGACCTTATGGCTTGAATGATTGGACTTTAAAGGCACATTAAGACACCATAAGATAGCATAGTACTGTGGAATATTCTAAGCTAGGTGTTGACACATTTTATTCAAATCTAAGGTTGTTAACGGTTTCAAAGAGCTGACGTGTAGTAGACCGAGACTACTGTGTTTGTGCTATCATGCTAGACAACGAGGTAGGACCCTAAACCTCTTTTAATGATGAAATGATTATAATAAACAACGAATGGAATAATACATGTAAATGAGGAAGTTGGTAATATGAGACTTGAGTAATGATATATTATCGAACTAGTGTAAAACACCGTTCGAAATGATACACTAGGGCATGATGCCATAATTCAGAGATTGGGTCAGATAGAGTGCGACCTTGGGGGCAGGTCCCAAAACTCAATTGGGCCACTTCGGTGGGATGACATTGGCTTTGCCTAGTAATTGATAATAAACATAATAATAGATGATTGTTAGACCAAAATGGTAACGGGAATATTAAGTACATCGATAATTGGCCTTATTTCTTGTTTTTTATGGTTTACTATTAATGCTATCTTATTTATTTAAATTAAAGTTTTCAAAGACTAAGTCTTATTGAGCTTTTCGCTCACAATTTTATTGTTTTGAAACACCACCGATTAAGATACGGCTGATTGCAGGAGTGGACCATAAGAGCTTAATTTAGCTATTTGTTCACTCAATTAAGACATGTGGTATGTAAACATCATTCATCCTTGATTGGACTATGGTTTGAATTGTAATTTATGTCTATATTATGTGTGTGCACAAAGATGGGTCCGGTATGGCCCGACTTGTTTTATTAGTTTTTTACCCCTACTTATTTTAACCTATTTTTGGCTTAAAAGTATTTGTTTAAAAATTTTAAACTTAGCACGTTTTCATAAATAACTCATTAACTAATTGGTAAGTTTAATTAAAAATTTTAGTTTATTTAATTTAATTAATCTGTCATATCACCACCCATATTTGGGCCCGTGACATGCCTAAGATGGTTCTCATCAAGTGTAGACAAAAGACAATTTCAAATGAATGCATAACTCTATTAAGTTATTTGCTTTACATCTTCGCTCATAACTTGATTTATCATCAACAATCCTTTCAAACACGTCAATCATAGATGAAAACATGTGAATCAGACTAGTCAAAGTATTATAGTGTAAACCCCAATATGTATCATTAGAATACTTGAGATTAGTCAATTGATTAAGGCCCCTTCAAGTAGACACCTTACCATTTTTTAATGCTTTAACAATTAGAGCAGCTAGTTTTTATTGAAGAATGTGATAATGCTTTAACGAAGCTCTAACAACATTCATCAAATTAGCAACCATGCTAAAAAATGATGCAATTTGTATTTGCTTCTTTGCCACTGCTACAAGTGCTAGCATTTGGATTCTCTTTCAAGATAAGTGTTTTGAGACCATTAAATTCATCTTGCATATTAATAAGTGCTTAATTTGATATTGTTTTCTGATTAATTTTTCCATTAATCTTTGCCTATTTTTGAATATTTTATGTTTTAATTGTGGTTTTTATGCTTTATGGGTGATTTAATATTGAAGGATGAAAAGAGGATAAAAATAAGAGTTTTAGAGATTCAAGGTTATATTTATTTATTTCAAGTCCAATAGGAGTCAAAGAATAAGATTCGAGTGCAAAAATGAATGAAAACGACAAAACTGGAAGCTCCAGGCCTTGCCCCTTGTGTATGTTGCAGTTCAACCCCATGCGCACTCCAGCATGACACCCAGCGATCCACACTACCACATGGAATTAATCTCGTCTCCGTGCGTGAGCCTTCTGCAATGTACAAGAACTTGTTCCGCGCGCGGCGCTGTGCACCAACCTGTGCCCTCGCGCGTCTCTTGGTTTTGGCCCCCTTTTAACTTGATTTGAGGCCAAACTTATCTCTTTTTAACCGTAAAATACCAAACCAATAAATACCACTTTAAAAGCATAATTAAGATCAGTTTTTTAATAGTTTTTCTGTTAGTTTTTGTTAGTCTTAGGAGATGAAGAAAAAGAGGAGAGCTCTAATGTTGGCTCAAGGAATTTCGACCGCAAGAAGAATTCTTCAATACCAAAACTCATTCTTTGCTTTATTCTTTCTTTTTTAAAAAAATATGTTATTTTAGTTTTGTTTTAGTTTAAGGGAATTTAAAACCCATGACTTTATTATATGATTAATTTGTAGAATTATTTTCCAATTAAGATTGTTTATGTTCTTCTAATTAATTGTTTATGATAATGTTCTTTTTTTTAGGTGCACAAATGAATAGGACTTGAATTTAATCTATTGCTATTTGAAAAGCTTGATCCGTAATTGTCTTATTATTCTAATCTTTAGTAGCAAAATTTTAAGGTATGATTATGGGAAGTTTTTATATGATTGCATCTAGAACATAACCTTGGTTAAATGATCCGAGCTTATGTGATTGTTGCCTCAATCAACCTATCTTTCTCATCTTAATGCTTCCGTTGGATTAAAACTAGAGAGATCATTCTAGGTTATTTATTGCAAAGGAATTTAATAGTGCACTTGTCTAATTAAATCTACACAGTAAGGAAAAATTAGGATAGCCAATGATATCTACTGTTTGTAGTTTCAATGGAGAATTGAGAATAATTTTGTGATTAATTGTATAATGATTATTTAGTAGTGGCGAATGATCCTTTAACCAGTTTCAATATTATTGTTTCGTATTCATTTATTTTCTTGGTTTTTGTTAATTTACTTGTTTAATTAATTTTATTCAAAAACCGCACCCCAATTGTGTTTAGTTTTATTGTTTCTTAGGTTTTAGTGTCAATAAGTAATTAATTAGACCAAATCCTTTACGGGATTGATTCTTACTTA
>CAMOHE010047353.1:0-86022 GCA_946598075.1 Artocarpus hirsutus
CTTGTTTTGGTGCAAATAACATTTCCCAAGTTCGGCTTTCTCCTGGAGAACATCTATTAACAAGACATCACTAGTAGAGTAGAAATGGGTTGGTTCACTAATTCGAATTGGAAAGTTTTTGATTTTGCTACGGTGTTTTTTCTTAAATAATTTGAGTTATTATAGTCTTTTTAGTCTGAATCAGCGATCCAAACGTATTATTGTACAGAAGCTTTGAGCTGTGAAATCGTGCGAGGCCTGTCTTGGCGGGCAGTTTTTAAGGTTATTTTCGTTATGCAACTAGTTTTGCGGTTCGGAAGGGAGAGTGGAGTCCCCACAGAACAGGGTAGAGCCTGTCTGTGAAATTTCAAAGTTTTGTTTTGTTATGTTATTTATTTATTTATTTATTCTGGTGGAACATTGGCGGTGGAAAAGATGGAGGAAAAACTCCAGCGAGATAAGAAACGACACTAAAATCCATATACGACTTTAGTGTGAGGAGATGGCCTTGAGGAAGAAAACGTGAGGCTCAATGAAAACAACAGCTGTGAAAAAGCGGTGACATTAAGAAAAAGGGATATTTATCTTTTTATACCTTTTATTTTAAGTTAATTTAAAAATTATATCTTTGATTTTTAATTTTATCGAAAGAATACGTTTTTATTAGGTTTAATATACAAATCTATACCTTATTTTTATCAATAGTCGATTTTTACATTTAAAATAACTAAATTATCCTCAAATATAAGGAAAAAAAAGAATTAATACTTTAAAAAATAAAATACACAAAACATCTATTTTTGATGGTATTTTTTACATTTTGAACTCAAAAACATTAATATAAAGTTTTTTCTAAGTTTTAAAAGTTCTCTTATTTTTTAATTTGAATATATCTTGAGCAATTTATGAGGTCAAATTGAAGATTAATCATAAAAAAGTAGAAATATGTGTATGAATCTAATTTGAAAGTATAAATTCGATGAGATCAAAAACTAAAAATATATTACTTGAATAAACTTAAAATACAAAGTATAAAAAGGTAAATAACCCTTCGAAAAAAAAGCTCTAGCAATGTGGAGAAACAGCAATAAGCAATATGTTAATGGTAAAATTTTGTCAACAATTATCTCACAAATCACTCAAGGTGTTTATGTAAATTGTAAGGTAAAGTCGGTGCAAAAATGAGCGACACAAAGATTATAGTGGTTCATCCCTTGGGAGTTAGGACCACTTTTCATAATGATTTACTAGCTTTCCTCTTTTATGTAGAACAAAATTAGAGTCCTTTTTCTCAAGTCCTTTTCTCTTGGTTCCTACTCTCTATTTATGGATACAAAAAGTGGCAGTTCATAAAGTAATGGGTGGTTATAATGGAATCTGAATCCTATTAATTCCACATTCTTACTTCCATCACATGCACGATAGGCTTGACTTCCTAATTTCTTAGAGACTATCTTTTCCATTGGACAATTTGAACCCTCTCAGGTTCATTGTATTTGGTCCACTCGTTATCTCGACTTCTTGTCTTCTTGGGCTTATGTCGACCTTGCTGGAACGCCTCAAAGAACCTACTCTATTGCCAAGACCTCATCTTGTCCTTGTGCCCTTATTGGGCAATTTATTAATCTTGTCTGTGGGCCTTGGGCCATCGAGATTACCCACAACAATTGCCCCCAATATGAAGCAACTCAAGAGTTGCTTTATGCTCTCTGAGGTTAAGGCTTTGAAATGTCTCCCATTGCTCATGAGTCGAGCTTACTTTGGTGCAGGGGTTGCTCATAATAGAAGTCTTTGAAGGGGGCTATGATTATCTCCCTAACACTTCAACTCTTAAGGCAGCCAAATAATCGCGTCTACTGACTCAATTGTCATGTCCTTATGTCAGATTTTTTTCAACTTCTCGGTCCTTAAATTTAAGCCGTTGGATCTTCTAGGACTTTTTTCACCTAAAATTTGGGTCATAGGATGGCAATCTTTGGTTGCCTCAACCCCCAACCCTTAGATTGATGATGCCTTCATACAACGGCCTAAATTATATCATCCTAACACCTATAAAATAAAGCTTAAAAAACCAATTCACCATTTTCGTCCAAAGATTTTACTGTTACTTTGCCAAAGTTACCCCAGATTCCATAGAAGCCCTTTACTCTATCCGTCTTGTACCTCCCTTGCCATGTTTTATGTGTGCTTTTCCTTTTCCTGAATGATTTTGCCAACTTCAAGAATTTCAACACAGAAGCAATAAGTTTTTCTTTTTCTTTTTTTCTTTCACATGTGCATTTTGACGTTTCCCTATATTGATTTCTTGTTTTTATTGATAATATGGATGTAGATGCTTGGTGTTCCATGGACGCTCCATACATCGACCTATCATAGTTTCCAGCACATAGGTCCCTTGGCTTATGATGTCTCAAACCTTGTAGGGTCATTCCCAGGTTGGACCAAGGGGGCTTGTGTTTCTTGGCTTTGTACTTGGAGTCACCCTTCTGAGGACCAAATCACTAATGTCAAACTTCCTTTCATAAACCTTTTTGTTGTAGTATCTCGTCATTCTTTGTTAATAAGTGGTGAGACGCATTTGAGATGCTTCATTCTTCAAGCAAGTTAAGCTCTGCATCCACTAGCTGTGTGTTTTCTTGTTCATTTTATGCTATCACTTGGCTGATGGGAGTAGATATCTCGACTGGCAGAATAGCTTCAACACCATACATCATCGAGAACAGAGTTTCACCTGTTGTTGTTTGGGTCGTCGTTCTGTACGCCTACAACACTTCGGTAGTTCCTTGGCTCATCTTCTCTTTAAGTTGTCTAGACACTTCTTCAATATGTGCTTTATGATTTTGTTCATAGCCTCGACCTAATTGTTAGACCGTGGACAAATGACAGCCAAGAATTTTTTGTGTATACCGAGGTCATCATAGAATTTTCTTGTATTGGTGTTATCAAATTGCTTGCCATTGTCTAAGATAAGTGAATCTGGGACACCAAAACGATAGACTATATGAGACCAAATCAAACTTGTACAATTGGTTTTAGTAATATTTGTAAATGCTTTACCTCGGTCTATTTGATATAATGGTCAATCGCCATAATAGCAAATTTGAAACCTCTTAATGCCATTATAAATGGACTGATGATATCAAGTCCCCATGTTACAAACAGCCATGGGCTTATGATCGGTGCCAGATTCTCAAGATGAGATCTCAGCATTATATCATATCATTGGCACTTGTCGTATTTCTGTGTATTTCTTTGTGTCCTTCCTTAACGTTGGCCAATATTATTCTTGCCTCCAAGTCTTATGGTCTAAAGATTGCCCTAGTGTGATTCCTATATAATCCTTCATGTATTTCTGTTAGCACCTTTAATCCTTTGTCTTTGTCTAGGCATCTGAGTAGAGGAGCTGAGTTGCCTTGCCTATATAGTATTCTATCATGCAAGAGAAAACTGGTTAACCTATTGTCTTCATGTGAATCGGCTGGTAGTTCTCCGTTAATCAAATATTTTATTATAGGGGTCATCATACCGTCCCCTTACATAATTAGCTAGCCTCCTTTGCTTCTTCCTTCTCAATGTTAAGGCATTTCTAATGTCTCGATGGGCACTACTTTGAGTAGCTCTGAATCCCTCAAAGTTGCAAGACGGGCTAAGGCATCTGCTTTGTTATTTTCTGCTTGTGGTATCTACTTAACTTTACATGATTGAATTTTGGAGAGTTCTTCTCTCACTTTCTGCTAATCAGATTTGGTTCACGACGAGCTAGGAATCGCTATAGACTTTCAGTTTTCAAATGAAAAGGGAGACGTAATCCCACAAGTATTGCCTCATACTTGGCCTCATTATTTGATGGTTTAAACTTGAACCTTATGGCCGTTGTGATCTTGTGATGTTTGGGACTCACTAACATAATTCTAACCCTTGAGCCATGTTCATTTGATGAACCATCGATGTAAAATTTCCATTTTAATTGCTCCACTTCTTTCTCCATGTCTGTGCCCTATGGTTGAGGTGTGAATTCAGCCATAAAGTCAGCCAGGGGTTGCTCCTTGATTGCTGCACCAATTGGCATCAAATTGACTTAGCTTGACCGACCACTTTAATAAGTAACCAAAGGTTTCAGGCATCTAGAGAGCTTGCCTCAAAGGGTAATCAGTTAAAACCATAATTTTGTGCTTCAAAAGATACCTCTTCAGCTTCCTGGCCGACATTACCAAGGCCAATGCTAGCTTTTCCATCTCTGGGTACCTTGTCTTGGCATCAAGTAAGCGTTTACTTGCATAGTACATCGGGAGCTGAGCCTTTTTTTTCTTCCTTACCAAGATCGAGCCTAAAGCATGTGGCGATACAACCAGATAGAAATAGAGGGTCTCCCCTAGTTGAGCCTTAGACAACAATAGGGGTTCCCAAGGTATTACATGAGGTGTTTAAACGCCTTTTTACATTCATCCGTCCACTCAAATGGCTTCTTGAAAACTTCAAAGAATGGTACACATTTGTCAGTTGCCCTAGAGATGAAACGATTAAAGGTGGTGCCGTAACTTATCAACTTCTGAACGTCTTTTGGTTTTTGTGGTGCCTCCATATCTAACAATGCTTGTACCTTTGTCGGGTTAGCCTCGATACCTTAGTAGCTAATGATGTAACCCAAAAATTTTCTTGATGCAACCCAAAGGCACATTTTAATAGGTTGAGCTTCATTGTATATTCTTGTAGTATTTGAAACATCTCGTCTAGATGAGCCATGTGTAAACTTGCCTTCACACCTTTGATCAACATGTCATCGACGTACATTTCTATGGTCTTCCCAATTTGTTTGGCAAACATCTTATTTGTTAAACATTGATAAGTTACACCTGCATTCTTTAATGCAAAGGGCATGATGAGATAATAAGACAATCCTCGGTCCATGACAAAGGTTGTATACTTCTGATCTATAGGTGCATTAGGATTTGATTATGTCCTGAATAAGCATCCATGAAACTCAATAGTTCATGCCCTATTGTGGCATTAACCAAATGATCAATTCATGGGAGGGGGAAGTTATCATTTGGATAGGCTGTTAAGATCGTCAAAATCTATACAAGTTCTCCATTGGCTTCCAAACAAGTATTGGATTCGAGATCCACTTAAGATACTTGCATTCCCTGATAAAACCATTCTTTTTGAGCTTGTCTACCTCTTCTTGGAGGGCTTCATACCTCTCTAGGTTCATAGGTCGTGTCTTCTGTCTCCTTGTTGGGTCACTTGGATCTATGTTCAGTCGATGGCAGGCAAACTCAAGATCAATTCCTCCTACCATGTCCTCATGGTTCTAGGAAAAGACATCAAGGTTAACTCTCAAAAACTTGGTGAGCTTGTCTACCTGTCTTTTAGTTAATCCTAGTCCAATTTTTAGCACCCTCGATGGGTCTTGCTCATCCACCTTAACCTCGACGAGATCTTCGGTTGGTTTGGTTCTTGTTACCTCTTCTTCTACCCTTGGATCAATGTCTTCCTCCATTGGTCTCTAATAAACCATCCTCGATTCTATCCTTCTAGGATCCTAAACATGTGCACCACATCTGAATATGTGAGCCTTAACTCATACTAATTTACTTTCCCCTCACCTATCCTAGCTGGAGTAGGAAATTTTACCTTCTGATGATATATGGAGGTGATAGCCTTGAGGGCTCTCAGAGTCAGTCCTCCAATGACCGCATTATACTGGTTTCCTAGGAAGTTTGACATGACAGTCGTGACCTTAGGCTTTTTTCTTACCGTGATTAATAGCCTAATTGTTCCTTCAGAAATAATGTTGTCCCTTGTAAAGCCATATAGGGGGCGATAATTTGGATTCATCTAATCTAACGAGATCCCCATCTTGGTTAAACAGTGAGCATAGAGTATATCGACTGAGCTTCCATTGTCCACCAAGATATGACAGACCATTAAATTGCCAATCATTGCCTCGACCAACAAGGCATCATTCTGTGGGAAATGGACTCTACTAGTATCGTGTTTTGAGAATGTTATTTCCATTTCATCATACCTCAACACTTTGGCTGGTCTACTTGTTGACACATGAAGATAGCATTGCTTGGTTACTTCTCTAGCCTCTTGGGCATAGTTCTTTTGATATATCCTCAAGTATCCCCCAAGGTAGGGTCCCTCATGAATTGTGTGAATTACATTTGCAGGTTTTGTCATGTTGTTCTCTCGACTGTCGTTCTTTGGCCTTTGATTGTCATTCCTTTGATCGTCTCTATGGTTATTTCTCCCATTGTTTCTTCTATGACTTCTGTTGGCATCGTATTCTTGCAGTCGTCCATCTCTAATCAGCTTTTCAATTTCATCATTGAGGTCTGTACATTTGTTAGTATTGTGTCCTATGTCTTCATGGAATCTGTAATATTTGTTTTGATTACGCTTGTTAGGGTTAGACCTTATAGGCAGAGGTCGCTACAAGTAAAGTCGATCATTGATTCTATAGTAAATGTTGTCTATTGGGATGCTGAGGTTATGGTAATTGTCATGTCTTTGTTATGCCCTGGGTCAACCATCATGTTGTTTCTACCGCTTTGCGTTATCGGTGATAACTGCTTGGCTAAGGAGGTTTTGATGTGGTCATAGATTGGTACCTTCGATGAGCTATTTCTTTTTACAGTTGACCTCTTTTCTTGCCCCCTTCGCTCGACCCTTAACCATTGCCATTGCCTCCCATATCTCACCTATGCACTAAGCCTTTAACCTCTTCTTGATTTTTTTTGTTTTATTTTTGGGCTTTTTCAAGGCATTCTCTATAGGATTTGGTACTCTTGAGGATGCATACTGCTGAGCGCTCCCATAACGGCGACATCTTTTGAAATTCCTCCAATTGCGGCCACTTCTTTGGTGAACTAGGTGAGCCAATCTTTTAAAGATTTGTTTGACCCTTGTGTTACAAAGCTAAGCTTCTCCTTGGACGGTGGAAGAGCTCTAACCCTGAAAAACTGGCTCAAAAAGGCAACCTTGAAATCTTGAAAGCATGTGACGCTTCCCACTTTTAATGACCGAAACCATCATCTTGTCGATCTTGACAAGGTCTGACTAAACGCTCGGCACATTTATCTCCTATGGAACTCTATAGGGCTCCATGTAAGAATCATATATCTGAATGTGGTCGTTTGGGTTGGTAACCCCTCATAGGGTGTAATTTGAGAAAGCTTATGTTAGACATGTATGCCCTAAGGAATAAAAATGTAATATGTTTTTGGAGACATTTTTATCAATAAAGAGTTCATTTATTATTTATATACCAAATGTTGTCTTTTTTACATTCATATTTGTTGAATGTATGATAAGCAAACAAAAGTCTGAGACTATGATCTAAACCTTTAAGAATTAGGCATATGACGGACAGATTATGCAGAAGACATAATTTTTAAGGTGACGGTTTAAATCATAAGATCTGCAATCGAAGGAATAAAGTTGGGTGCTTTATTCATGCAAAGATTATTATCTTGTTTATATCCCTAACATGAGATGGTTTGTCTTGTTCATCCGAGGTGGATTCCTTGAATAGAAACATTGGTGCATTATCATATGTGAAGATGTAATAGATCGGGACATAAAGTGTAATTGATTTGGATTAATAATTCTATCTCAGCAAATCAATTCACTTTAGACAATCATATGTGTTGTATCTTAATCCTAAAATGAATAGTGGACCCGTTGTCTTGACTTATGTCTTTTGATGTACCAAAGAGTGACATCCACATTTTATGTTGGTACACATATCAGTACGTTGAGACATGACTCTTAATAGCATAGACTTGTTATTCATAGATACGGAATCTGTAGCTCCATTGGTGGAGTCAATGAAATTCTCTTATATGCATTATCCTATAATTGGAAGATTGGAGCGCTCAACCATTTGGATAAATAGGTGCAACTGAATGGTATACTATCTTTGGATGGTAAGTTTTCCGACGGTGAGATAATGGTACATAAGAGAAAAATAATCGGGAAAGTAAGACAAAATTTATTAAGCCGATTATGGATATCCTATTGGGATACGATGCATCATGATATGTCATGATATATCATGATATTTATCCATGATATGTCATGGATAAATAGGTGTAACTGAGTGGTATACTGTCTTTGGATGGTAAGTTTTTCGACGGTGAGATAATGGTACATAAGAGAAAAATAATCGGGATGGTAAGACAAAATTTATTAAGCCGATTATGGATATCCTATTGGGATACGATGCATCATGATATGTCATGGAGACTTAGCCATTCGAGCTTCGTAACTTTATATAGTTCAAAAGTGTAGCTTTAAGCTTTTAGTGGAGTAGCGTTAGAGTTAATAATTATGAAACATATATCTAGTATATTGGGTTTTATAATTATCGTGAGCTCGAACTATATAGATCCATCAGGTCCCTTTTGCTAGCTCATAATAAATCCTGTAATGATACGGCGTACTTTTCTAATAAATTGATGACTTATGTTAAATTATTAGATTGGCTAAAATTTGAGTTAATTGGATTTAATAGTTCATGTTAGTTTATCGGTTGAATTAATTTGTAATTAATTCAAAATAAACATATTCGTTTATCAGTTAAATTAATTTGGTAAATGAATTCAAGATAAATATGTTGAATTATTGTGGATAATATCTTGTTTGTATGGGTTTATCTCTATATGACTATTTTAATCAAATAACTTTTCTATTGGGTTATTTGAATTAAAATTGAGGCTCTATGAAAGATACTCAAAACTAATAAGATAGGATTTATTCAATAAGTTGTGATGGGATCTATCGGATCAACTTGAGGAGTTCAAATTAGATTCGAACTCAGGTATCGCAACACCGCAATCAACAACGATACGCTAGGCACGGTCGACCGCAGCAATCAGAGTCTGAATCTGATTACTTGCATTACACTTTGAAACTGATCCAAATTCAAATTTTGTGGCCTTGTCTGATAATGACCAACCTAGGAGACGGCCTCTATAAATAAGGAGTGAGTCCTCACAGTTATTCAAATCAGTTGAGAAATTAAGAGTGAGCACTCTAGTCTAAGAGTCTCTAAAAACTCCTCGAGAGCTATTGTTCACAAATCATGAACTTTAGTTCTTGGTCAATTGGTTGGAAGGAGAGTCACTGGGGAAAAGCTGTATGACGTGTGCCCACATGCACTCTGATCATGGATAGAGAATAGCAAAGAAGACTACTTCGTTGAGGTTATTCTGGAACGTTCTTCTCTTCACAAATTGTAAGAACTCTTCAGCATACAAGGTTAGTAAGATCTGGTTAATCTATGCATATAATGTGTCAAACTTGTGTGTTGAAAAATACTCTGGTATAAACATTTTTAATTTCCATTGCGTACTGTTTTTCCAACAACTTAAACTTTTTAGGAAGAGGCATCTCCCTAATTCTTGGGTCAAATGGATTGGTGTAGGTGATTTCCTCTCCATGATGAATGGCCAACTTGTCCTACCAGACGCTTAATCTCGCCCATCTGGAGTCCTAAAGCAGCCTATAGCTGTTGATTTACCTGCTGAGCGATAAGTTTGGGGCCAACCAATGGGTTTTCTTTTGGCATATCAATGGCCAGGCTTTGATGGGGATTGTTTCCAAATGGCATAGTTTTCTTGGTGCGTAGCACATCCCTTAAATCTTTTCTTTGCAATTGGAATCTCAAATTGCTCGCATCTTAGGCCGAGGCTGCTTTTGTCCTTACGTCACATCTCGATGGCTGTGGTGGGAAGCCTGCGTGATGCTTTTGTTGATTTGCCCCTGGTTCTAGGCATGGGCTACTCTCTATCTCCTTTCTCAGCTTTCAATCGAGTTAGCCCTTTTAACACGGCCATTAGTAGTCTCTTCAGTTGCCTCAAGGTTATCCTGTTGGCCATCATTGTCTTGGTTACCGACACGGTTCCCTTGGTCTACTAGGTTGTCACCTGTCTGGTTACCGCCTTGCCTTAAATGTCGTACATGGCGGCCGAGATCTTCTCAAGCAGCCCACTCATTCACTTCACTTTTTGCTCCAATATAGTAGTCCTTGAGGGCAGTCAGCCTCTTCTTGACCCTCCAGTTCGACCACCTTCTATGGACAAATTATTGTCTTGAGCAGTAGAATTTCCTCCTGTATGGTTGGTACGTGTCGTCACTATGGTGATTGTAAGATAATTTCAATGTTGCAAGTTCAATTCCAAATAAATTTGGCCCTCTTTCTAGCACTAATCGTTGATGGTGAAATTTTGTCACCAATTGTCTCACAAATCACTCAACAAGGTAAAATAGGTGCAAAAATAAGCGATACAAGGATTATAGTGGTTCAACCCTTAAGAGTTACGTCCATTTTTCAGAATGATTTACTAGCTTTCTTTTTTATGTAGAACAAAATTAGAGTCCTTTTTCTCAAGTCCCTTTCTCCTGGTTACTAGTTACTATTTATAGATACAAAAGTTGGCAGTTCATGAAGTAATGAGTGGTTATAAATGGAATTTGAGCTCCTATTAATTCCACGTTCTCCTTCCATCACATGCACGATGGGCTTGACTTCCTAATTTCTTAGAGACTGTATTTTTCATGAGACAATTCGAACTCTCTGAGGTTCAATGTATTTGGTCCATTCATTATCTCGACTTCTTGTCTTTCTTAGCTTATGTCGACCTTGTTGAAATGCCTTAAATAACCTGCTATCCCGCTAAGACCTCATCTTATCCTTGGGCCCTTATTGAGCCGTTTCCTAATCTCGTCTATAGGTCTTGGGCTGTCGAGATTACTCACAACAAAATATAACAAAATATAACGTCGACAACATATATAAATTCTATAAACAACAGAAACAACGACAAAAAAATAAATGATACACCAATGAAATGACACGGAAGTGGCCAAAGAGAAAGGACATCAATAATTGCACCAAACTAAAAAATGCAACAATTAGAAAAACGACAATAGTGTCGAGAAAGGACATCAATATTTACGACATTGTAATATACTCAACAGACGGCATGCTTAATAACAATCTAAACAATAAAAAATGCAAAACGACAAGGTTGGCCTTAAGAACGCAGTAAAGGAAACGCCAACAACTATTTAACGACAATCAAACTACAAACGACTACAAATTTGAAAACAACGTTACTTTATAAGGGTCACGGCAATTTTACTGTACGCGACAAAACCTATATAAAAAAAAAAAAAACAAAAACAAAATAACTAGAGGAACTTTATGAACGATAACAACATCTTTTAAACCGAACATATGTATTAAAAACCCCTTTTAAAAAATATGTTTTAAAAACAATATCCAATTGATACGACATTACATTAGAAACGACACTCAAACAAAAAACAATTACTTTCTTTTCTTTTTTCTTAGCTAAATGATGTTAAAGGGAATCAAGCAGGTTTACACTTGCAAAATGGCGTTTAAGGGGAAGCAAGTTGATTTGTTTTTGTTTTTTTGTTTTTTGTTTTTTGTTTTTTTTTTTTCCTAAGGGTATGTTTACTTTATATTAAAGGGAAAAGAAAAGTAAGAAGTGATTTCCTTTTCATTTTAATAATGTGTTTATTTATAAAATTAGTAATGAGAATTTTGTGGGGCCTACATAATGTATGAAATGAAAAAAGAGAATATTAATTCTTACATACCTCTTAGTATTAATTCCCTATTAAAAGACATGAATGCCATATTTATTTAGATATCTAAATTTAAATGTCATTATTTCATGGTTGTTAGTTATAAAAAAAAGATAGTTTAGTCATTACATGAAATAAGATTTAAATTTCTAAGTAAGTAAACACTAGAAAGACAATAAGATTGTTTCCTAATACATCATCAAATGGATATGTAAATACTAAAAAAATAATGAATGATCTCCGTAACTATAGCTTTAGAGTTAAATTTATCAAAGGTCTTTAAACTTTCTTCTCTTTTTAAAATTAGTTCTTATACTCAAAAGTTTTTAGCTTAATCTTTGAACTTTTTTCTTGTCTTAAATTTAATCATTCAGTTGCATTCTATTAAAGTTTGGATAGAAAAATTTAACATATTAATAGTTAAGTTATAAACACATAAGTAAATGCCCTTTCCTACCAACTGTTGCAACAAGGAAAATTCAAAGTCAATTCACTTTATCAAAAAGTCCATATATCTAAATTCATCCATATTAAACAAAAATTAAATTAACTTGTCCATGATCAAGTTTTCCTCCAAAAACAAGGAAGACCAGAAAACTTGTCTGCAATCATGTTTCATGTTTTCCTCAAGAAAAAAAAAGACTAAAAAACATGTCAATAACTAGTTTTTTTTCCCTTAAAAACAAAAAACCTGAAGAACCTACCCCCGATCAAGTTTATAAAAAAAAAAAAAAGAAAAGACAGCACAAGATACCATTCAATTCTAAAACAATGAACAATAAACAATAAAAGATGCAAAAAGGATAAAATAATAAAAGAGCATACATAAGCAAACAACAAAAGTCCTTAAATAATATAAGGTGTCCCCAAAGCTCTGGACAATAAATGCAATTGGGGCACAATTCGACAGACAAAAGAATTTCAGAGAAAGTCCAACAACAATAAAGAAGCACATTCCATATGTCTTTTGAATTGATAATTGATATATTGAATTCACAAATGGATAAAAGTCCAACTATACACTTTATCACAATGAAACAAAGGCTTGATTTTTTATTAGCAATTGTTAAGAAAACTCTTTAAGCATAATTATATAGAGAGAGAAGAACAAACCCTCTTATAAAATCTTAAACAAGGCACAAATTTATAAGGAAAAAATAAATAAAATCTCCCACTTACCTAGAATAGAGTTTACTTTAAAATTGTTCTTTCTTATAGTTCATTAGATTCAAGTTTAGTAGTTTTCACAATTTTTTTTCTTCTCTATTTTCTTCTTTGTTTACTAGGATTGTTCTAGCCTTTAAGGTTTAAACGCATAAAAGATTTTTAATATGAAATTTTGATTTTTTTTAGGCAAATTACGAGAATGTCCATCTTTTAAGGTGAAATTATAAAATTACTTTACTTTTTTCATCCAAAATTTAACAGAATGTAATTAAAGGAATAAATTCGATACAAGAAAAAAGTTTAATGGTTAAGAGTACACAGACTAATTAAAAAAGAAAAAAAAGAAAAAAAAGTTCAAAACCTTTGATGAATTCAACTTATAACTTTTCTTTACTTTCTAATTCTATTATCTTTTTCATTATATTCTTTTACGGTTTGATAAACATGCTCTTAAATTATTAAGAACAAAAAGAAAATAAAGTTTATGCAAAAGCGGCTTACAACTTCGACACTGATTTAAGACTATAAGAAAAATAAGACGCCGTTTCAAAAAACAATAACAATAAAATCACGATAGAGATCACTTGATTTTGAGAAA
This sequence comes from Artocarpus hirsutus, assembly GCA_946598075.1. Taxonomy (NCBI): domain Eukaryota; kingdom Viridiplantae; phylum Streptophyta; class Magnoliopsida; order Rosales; family Moraceae; genus Artocarpus; species Artocarpus hirsutus. The sequence continues at coordinate 13,370 of CAMOHE010047353.1, forward strand.
GCTGATTAATATAATTTGAGGTTTGGTTAAAATCTTATCTTCCGATAATCTAAATATTGGGGCTGAAAATGTGAATTCCTTCTATCTCAATTTTCATAACTTTATGAAGGCTTGTGTTATTGCAGATCAAACAATTAATTATGACGTGTCCTCCTCCTTAGCGAAGTTATGCATGAAGGATTAGCAATATTATTCATCTCCTTTCTTGCTTCACTTTCTCCCATAACAATTTGAATACATCGTTACTCCAGAAACCAAGGGCAATGTAAATATAATTTAGATAATATAATTTAGTGGATTTTTAGAAGCCAAAATATAATCTATCAATAAGTATATGTCTTTTAATTGTTAGGTTTGTAAAAAAAAAAAAAAAAAAAAGATTAGATCTAACGGTAAGATGTAGAGCTCTATAATTGGGGTCCACTCAGCATTGAGACCCTAAAATATACGTGACAAATTTAAAAAAAAACTAACATTAGTGTAGAACACGACGTTACATCAGCCCTTTTTTTGTTGTCTTTGTTTTTAGGGTAAATTACATTCATGAATCCTAAACTTATCGATTTTATATAATGCATCATAAACTTTCAATTTTAACATTTAGGACTCCAAAATTAATAAATTTTAACAATGTGATAGTCAATAACGGATATTAATTAATGACAATAATTAGGCTTTAAAATTTTAAAATTTAAAAAGTTCAAATTCTAATTTGCCAACCAATAAAAATTTTGTCTACAAATTAAAAAAAATGGATAATTTTCACCCGTTAATATATGTCTGTTAGATGTTGGATCACAATTGTAACCAAATTTAAAATTTCTGTTTGTGAACTCATAGAAAGATTATTCTTATCAGATGTTAGCATTGTTGTTGTTCCTCGCTCTCTCCTTGTATACAACTTGCCAAATTTACCTATACCTAGACCTGCATCTCTACACCCATGGTCTTCATGTTATGTGCAATGTGTGAAGTAATTAATCTTTACTGGCAAAAGGACTCAATGGTAAACCTGAGTCTTGCAAATTTCCTCCATATATCCGCCATTGTCATCATCATCGCCATGTACTGATATTTCTGCAATATTCAGCCAAAATTTCGTCGACTGTGCTGATATTTTTGATATTTCTCTAATATCTATAGATATTTTTTATTTTTTTCAGAAATTAATATTACAGTAAAAAGATATTTTGGTATATAAAAAAAGCATAAATTTTGACCGAAATTTCAGAAATATTGTCGATATTTGCGTACTTGATCTCTCTTTTTTAGACTATCTTTTATGTTAACATTAATGCCAATGTTATACTTTTGTACCCTATATAATATATTTGATATGATAGTTTTACTTCTTTTACCCTACAAAAAAATATGATGTTTTATTTGTACTCTAACACATAATCCTATATGAAATGTTATAGGTAACTTTAGTCATAATTAATAAGTTTTTTAAGTCATAAAAGCAAAATTTTAATTACAAAATAATTTAAAATTATAATTATTATAATAATTAAAATAAAAAGTGAACAAACAACCAATCAATGACGGATCCATAACTTTATCTCAGAGGGAATACTTATGAAAGAACAATTTTTTTTAAATAAGTATGATACAAATAAAACAAAAGTACAGTAGTTCATGGAAATTAGTAAAAATCTACACAAGATATTACAATTGTTTTCATATTTCAAATTTAGGGAAAAAAATATAAAGACATTAAAAATAGAATTTTAGCAATATAAATATAAAAATAGTTACATAATATATATGTATATGGAAAAATTTGTGGTGGGGGCATAAATATTCTGCGCAAGTAGAGTGTGAATTTTTGGACTCTTGGATCATGGATCAATGGCTCAAAATTGTAATGCCTATGGAATCTAAAATAAAAACAAGCACAACTTATCATACTTTTTTTTATATCAAATTTTTATCTAAATAAATCTCAGCTATTGATTTAATACAACTTTTAATCTCAGCTGTAGATTTCAAAGTACCTCTAAACCCTAACTCTAAGATCCCAAAGTTTGAGCAAGTTATCCATGGCTATCGTCAGTAGTTGGCAGCTCCGCCACTTTTAGATGTCGTCTCATCGGATCTCGGGAGGCTGGGTTTAGGGCTCCTTCTAGATGTTGCCCTTTTGAGGGTGATTGAGGCTTACGACAGAGTTCACGAGGACTTGACAATGGAGTTCGTGGGTGCTCGACGATGGGTTTTAGGGGGGCTTGGCGGCATTTGCAAGGGCTTTGATAGTTTTCATGGGGGATGGAAGCGAGATTCACAAGGGTTGACAATGGGGTTCATGGGGGCTTCAATGGTGTTTTGGGGTTTCACGAGGGGATTCGTGGTAGTTGGTGTTGGGCATCGCAGACGCTGTCAACAAGATCCAAGATGGCTCAATGATGGGCTTCTTGGGGTTCATTGTCGGTGTTTGAAAAATCATCTTCCTCCCCTTTCCATCACTAGTAGTCGTGATGGAGATGGTGGAAAAGGTTGATTTGGGATTTGTTTTTAATTTTTAGAATAAAATTTTAATTAGGCACCAAATTCTATGTGGGAGGTTTTATTTTGATTTGGCACACCCTTGTTATTGATTAATAATTAAAAGCTACCTACTACACTTAGATTATTCTATACTAGTAGAGAATAATTTTGTACTCCATCATAGAGCTGTGCAAAATTATCTTGTATAATAAGTAGAGCTGAAAATTCAAGAGGCAAGGCTCGGCCCATACAGGCAAAGGAAAAATTGGGCTGGGCCAGGACTGTGATTAATGAAAAAAGAGGCCCAACTTACCTCAAAGTCTGCATGGACCTAAGGTCGGACGAGGCCTGGGCCACTTTGATTTTTATAAGGGAATTTCAAAAAAAAAATCTAATCGGACCAGGCCAACCTGACCTAATCTGACTCGTTTATAGTTTGAACCTAAAATTTCAGCCTAGTTTGGCTTGAGAATTGGGTTGATCCTTGGGTGGGGCTAAGCTTAGGCCATTAAAAGAGTGATGAGCCGGCCTATTTGATTTGTTTCAAATTGATAGCTCTTATAAAAAGGCTTGGTTAATATCTTAAGAACCGTGCAAATTTCATTCCGCTCATTTGGGGAATTGTGCGGATTTCCATACGCTTCTACTAGCTTCCTAGCAAAGGCGTTTTACCTTTTTTTTTTTTTTTTTTCTTATAAATTTTTTCCTTACCACGCTAGCATGTTTTGTCTTTTTTTCCTTTTGTTTTCTGTTAATGCAAAACGAGTTTTTGAAAATATTTTTTCACTTTTCTGAGATATAAGTTTTAAAGACACTCTTAACATAGATTTTTAAAAAATTTTATTTTTCAAAAGAAAACTATTTTCACATGTTTTTTGAAAACAATATTAAACCGACAATTTGCTTCCTTTCTTTTTACTCTTTTTTTTTCACCTCCTTTCTAAATGCACCAGATCTCTCCCACTTCATTTTCTATTATCACCTTGAGAAAGTTTGTCAATGAACGTGATTTTATTTGTAGGCTCAAACTTGGATCCTCAGCGCTTCAATGAGTCTTCAACTGGTGCTTCAATTTGTTAGACAAGTTCTTGTTTACATTTGCAAGGCAAGTTGTCAAACGTTCTGATATTAAGCTTGAACTACCTCTTCATCTATTTGAGATAAGCAACTTACTTTTGGCAAATAACACCAGACTTTTCTGTCTTCATAACAATTTCTTTTGGTGGAAATGTTCAGAGCACTAATCAATAGGTGTGCTGTTTCTGTTTGCTTTCACCCAATCCCTTTAAAATCTTGTAATCTGATCTTTTTCTTCGAATTTCTTTGTTAAATTGAAGTTTGGCATGCTAAACCTTTGATAGGATCCTGGGTATTTGGACATCAACTACTGGTTCCAACTTTCGTGGACTTCCCAATATTGTTGGTTCTCTTCTTTTCTCTCTTTATCCTCCTTTCTCTCTCTAGCCTCCTCTGTTTCTATTTTTGCTCAATGGAGCTTTATAACCCTTCGTCATTACCCTGTCTTTTTGATGATTGGATATGATGTTTTTAAATAAATGCCTTATATTACTTTGGTTGCTTGCCCACCCAACTATATGAACCTCATCTTCTTCGATCCCATCTTGAGATATTGACTTTTTGTGTCTTTCTTCTTGGGGTTGGAAATGCTGCAGGTTGCTGCAGTAATAAGTGTGTGATTCTAATGCTTTCATTTTTTTATAGTCTTGATTCATGCTTTTGTGCTTTGTCCTTCCTAGGACAGGTTGACAGTGCAAAATGAAAATAGCATGTCTCTTGAAGTTGTTCAAGACTTCAAATAAGTAATCTTACCATAACTAAGGCTTACATATCTTTGATGGGTGTTGATTCATGGATGGTAAGAATAGAATTCCATATAATATTTATCTCTCCTCTTAGGATGTACCTTCTTTAAGCTTCAAATACTAACTTATGACTTTTGTAACCTCTAGATTCCATACAAAAAACGAGTAACTCATGTTTGCCTTTTCCTTTTTTTAGTTTTCCTCTGACTTAGTGACAGAGTCATACAATCTCTTGAAGCAAGAATTGAGAGAAAATGTTATACGAGTTTTGACATGTTATACGTTTGAAAAATTTGTTGTTTAGAAAATAGTTCTTTAGATCTTTGCATTTGAGTTTATAGGTTATTTGGCTGTAATGAAAGCAATCTAATGAATGATATCTGGCATTGTTTCCAAATGCAACAGTAGTTTAACAACAAGAATCTTATTGTTAAGTTATGCAAGTTTTCTTATCAAAGTCAAAATTTTTTGGCCCATTTTTACCATGTTCTTGTTAAGTTCTTTGAATGAAAACATTGTAATTTGTATGTATTGAAGGTTACTAGCTAGAGACATTTAAGTTGCCGGTTCATATTCCTATGGTTTAGTGCTTTGTATCACTGTCCCCTCTACCTCCTCCCTTTTTTTTTTCTCTCTTGAAACCGTGTTACTTGTCCTTACAAATTGTGGTTCAATTGTTGCATGTACTGAAATGGAGTAAGAAATTGTGTTTGATTGCAATTATTCTGGACATGGCATTAATAGTTTTTATTTTGGTTATATTCATTCGTAGACTTAAAATGAAAATCAGATGTTCTTTCTCTGTCTTTTTGTTATTTCTTCAGCTTTTGAAGTGTTTCCTTTTCTTGGTAAATTTTTAGGTTATTGGTCCTTTTTTTTTTTTTTTTCAGAATTCTTCAGGTTATTAAGTCTTCTTTTACTACAACAGCTTTGTCATTAGTATAATGAGTTACAATGCTCATTGTTTGTCATTTCTGTAGCAAAGAATTAAAATACTTGCTATTAAGCATTTGTTATTGTTCAATAACGTGTTTCTTTTTTTTTTTTTTTTTTTTTTTTTCACTTGCTAAAATTCTACCACGTTGAAGGAGGGCTATTGGAGGGAAGGACCATTTATGTGGTTTTTATTTATATGTCGAATTGTAGTCCTTTTTATTCCAACCACATATATAGTTTTTTTTTTTTTGAAAATACCACATATATAGTTTTCATCTTACTGCATTTATATTCTTTATGATATGTTTTTAATATTCAAACATAATCAATTGTATGTTCTGTAAAACGGTGCCCTATAGATTATGACCAAGTTAAGACATTTATAATCTTCTTGGACCACACAATTTTATTTTAAACATTGTTCTTTATGGTTATGTTTGTGATGACCTTTTAGACATGTTACTTGAGTATTGTTTATTCACTTTTGTTGTGATATACCCTTTTGCCCAGCAAACTAAAATTAAGAGAAGTGTTGTTTTCTTCAGCAGATACGGTAGATAAAGGATGTAAAACGATTCCTTTAAAGGAAGTCAGTAATTGATAAGTGCAAAAAAAAAAAAAAAAAAAAAAAAAAAAAAACCCAAAAACATTTACTTTTGGAAATAGTGCACATCTCAAATGTAAAATCTAAAGAAATTGTTACAGACCTAAAAAGGATCTTAAAATGTGTGGATAAATTACAAGACATAATTAAAAGAAGCTTCAAAGCGGAGATGGGTAGATACAGAATCAAAGGATGCAAGAGGTCTATAATAATAATAATAATAATAATAGGGTTGAAATGCAGAAGATAACTGAAGCAAGAATGTAGAGGAAAATTGGCTTGTAAGCAAATATGAAAAACAAAAGAATGTTTTAAACTATCCTTGGAATTCACATATGTTGATTTTATTAGATCCAATTACGTTGGCTTGTCAAAAAATTTCAACTAAGGTTTAAGAATTAATGTACTTTTTTAAGTAGTGCATATTCATTATTTTCTCTAGATGCATTCGTAATGATCATAAATAATAACATTAGGAAAAATGGTTAAAATTAACTACACTACATGGGAAAAATGACTATCGTGGAATTGAAATTGGCAAAACTTTTATAGCAAAAATTACACCTATTATTATAATAATACCACATTTTATATTATATACTGCCTTTTTTACTATATAATTATATAGTATTTTTTTATGATTTTAATTTCTGCTATTTTTAAAATATTTTGAAATTTTTGTTATTTCGACTCCGCTTTATAAAGCCTATCGGGATACTTACTAACACGTGCTGCACATCAAACAAATATAAATATAAAGTACACTTGTGAAGGAGAAAAACAAAAACAAAAACAAAAACAAAAAGTAATGTTAAACAATATGATTAAATTTGGTAAAAACAAACGTATAAGTTTGGAAATAGATATTGATAAATAAAAAATCCATGCTCCCATGATTTGGTAATGGGAGACCTTAATACTAAAAAAATGGAGGGCTTTATTTATTTGTTTGTTTATTTATTTTTTGAAATGAGAGGGCGGCTTTGAATTTTAATATTGAAAAAATATGTCATCTACTCAATTTTCATTTTTTTTTCAAGAATATTTTTTGGATAGAGAAGAAAATTAAGAGAGAGAGGGGGTTCAAGAGCTTGCGAAAAAAAGAAAATACAAAGAGAACAAAAAAAAAAAAAAAAAAACACAAGAACAGATTCACAAGATATCAGCACTAGGGGGAAGTTAAGAAAAATAAAGTAAAAAATAGAAGATGAAAGAATTTGGAAAGCTCTACAAAAAATAATACAAGGCGAATGGATAGAAGGTAAGGATAACAAGATCAAGAAAGAGAATTAAAAAAAAAAAGTTTGCAGTAACAAAAAAAAAAAAAGAAGAGAAGCATAAAACGTTAAATTCAAGATAAAAATATCGATACTTTAAATTAAAACAATTTCGGAGAAAATATTAATATTGATGAAAATATTAATCAAATTATGGAAACCTTGAAAATTTGTTCTATACTAAAATTTTGATATGAACTGAAGGTGTATAAAAATATACAATACAACCTTTAAAAATCAGATATTTAAATGTTTCAATAAAAATTCCTCCAATATTTATGAAATTTTTTTTACCGATATTTCGTAATTTATAAAGTCCAAAAATATCGTTTGTGTAAAAAACTTCTCTCAAGTTTTTTAAAAATTTTGATATATATCAAAGAAGTTTTCCAAAAGATATTTCAAGAAAACAGAATTACCGAAATTTCGTTAAAAATGTCAAAAATATTGTAGAAAAATAAGAAATTCCCCCAATCATTCTAGCATGGCAACGGACATTTGATCAGATTATGGGAAAGGTCATTTGACTTTTGGAATAAGTACAAGAATTCTAGCGTGTGTCTATATATATATATATGTATGTATGTATGTATGTATGTATGTATGTATGTATGTCTCACATGTTAAAGGAAAGCTCTTCGCGATAAATAATCATTAGAATCCATACCAAAGTTTGCTCATTCAATTATTTTTTTGAGCTCTTAATTTACGCATTTATAGTTCACTTATGCGCCAACATTTATGAAACGGTTTACGTTCTTTAAAATAAAAAGAGCCAAAAGAAAATTGCTGAACCTCCTTCCTGAAACAATAGAAATACGGCAAAAGTTGGTTTGAACTATATTTATGGTTTGAATTTCATTCTCAAACCGTCTCTATATTGGCACCTATCCATCAAACCGTTAGTACTGATATTATTAAGGTTACGAGTGAATTATTGAATTTCTTTTTCTTTTTCCTATAAAAATAATGGGTAACCAACCATTACGCATATCTATTTTACATGACAACCACTAAACTCGTTCAATATTTTTTAAGCAAAAAAAAGAAGAAATATGTGCACTTTTTATAGTTTGGTATCATTTTTTATTCTTTATTCATCATTTACGTTGTGTTTGGTATGAATAAAAAGTGGTATAATATTGGTTCAAATTTGTTAAGCACTAATTAATATTGATTTATTGATAATTTATCGTTGATAAATTGGTATACTATTAGATGAATAATTGAATTTCCTTTTCTTGTTCCTATAAAAATGATAGGTAACCAATTATCACGCATACCTACTTTATATGACAACCATCAACCTCGTTCAATATTTTTTTTAGCAAAAAAAAAAAAAAAAAAAGAAATATGCGCATTATTTGTAGTTTGGTATCAAATATTTTTGTTTCTTTGCTCATCATTTATGTTGTGTTTGGTATGAATTAAAAGTGGTATATTGTTGGTTCAAACTTGTTAAGCACTAATTAATATTGATTTGTTAATAATTTATCGTTGATAAATCGGTATATTATTAGATGAATCATTGAATTTTCTTTCCTTTTTCCTATAAAAAGGATAGGCAATCAACTATCATACATACCTATTTTATATAATAACCACCAAACTCGTTAAATTTTTTTTAGCAAAAAGATTAAAGAAACATGTGCACTATCTATAGTTTGGTATCAATTTTTTTTTTCTTTCTTTATCATTTACATTGTGTTTAGTATGAATAAAAAGTGGTATATTATTAATTCAAATTTGTTAAGCACTAATTAATATTGATTTATTAATAATTTATCATTGATAAATCGATATATTATTAGATGAATCATTGAATTTCCTTTCTTTTTTCCTATAAAAATGATAGGTAACCAACTATCACACGTGCCTATTTTATATGACAACCACCAAACTCCTTTAATTTTTTTTAGCCAAAAAAAAAAAAAAAACATGTGCACTATTTATAGTTTGGTATCAATTTTTTTTTTCTTTCTTCATCATTTACGTTGTGTTTGGCATGAATATAAAGTGGTATATTATTGGTTCAAATGTGTTAAGTACTAATTTATATTGGTTTATTAATAATTTATCGTTGATAAATCAATATATTATTAGATGAATTATTGAATTTCCTTTCCTTTTTCCTAAGAAAATGATAGGCAACCAACCATCACACATACTTATTTTGTATGGCAACCACCAAACTCGTTCAATTTTTTTTAGCCAAAAAAAAAAAAAAAAAAAAGGCACTGCACTATTTATAGTTTGGTATCAAATTTTTTTTCTTTCTTCATCATTTAAGTTGTGTTTGGTATGAATAAAAATTGGTATATTGTTGGTTCAAATTTGTTAAGCACTAATTAATATTGATTTATTAATAATTTATCATTAATAAATTGGTATATTATTTGATTAATCATTGAATTTCTTTCTTTCTTTCTTCCTATAAAAATGATAGGCAACCAGCTATCACGCATGCCTATTTTATATGACAACCATCAAACTTGTTCAATTTTTTTTAGAAAAAAAAAAAAAAAAGAAACATGTGCACTATGTATAGTTCAGTATCAATTTTTTTTCTCTTTTTTCATCATTTACGTTGTGTTTGGTATGAATAAAAAGTGGTGTATTGTTGGTTTAAATTTGTTAAGCACTAATTAATATTGATTTATTAATAATTTATTGTTAACAAATTCGTGTTTTATTAGATGAATCATTGAATTTCTTTCCCTTTTTCCTACAAAATGACAGGCAACATCCATCACCCATATCTATTTTATATAACAACCATCAAAATTGTTCAATATTTTTTTAGCAAAAAAAGAATAAAAACATGCACACTATTTATAGTTCAGTATCAACTTTTTTCTTTTTTCATCATTGACGTTGTGTTTGTAATGACTAAAAAGTGCTACGTTATTGGTTTAAATTTTGTTAAGCATTAATTAATATTGATTTATTGATAATTTATCCTTGATAAATTAGTGTATTATTAGATGAAATTGGTTAAACACTGACAAATATTAAGACAAACCAACACCCTCAAAGATTCCATTGCAGGGTTGCGTCTGGAATATCGTTCTGCTTTACTTTCTCCTGGCGCGGCTAGTCCCTTGCAGTGAATCCCTAAGTAGTGGGATCTTGCGTGTTTTCTTCTTTGTTGTCTTACTAGGATCCTAGTTTTGTACTGTCGGCTTTTACTTTGCCTCTTGCCAAACTGAAATTTTATATTAGCTTTTGTTTAAAACTTTAGTTGTAACTGATGTTTTAAGTTTAAAGATTGTAACATACAAGAGTTTTATATTATAACAAATCGTTTACATTTATAACAAATAGATTGAAACTGAAGTTTCAAACATTCCTTTAATATATAAAAAATATTAATGACAAATCAACAAGTTAATTGGTGATAACCACATATGAGTACACTACTGATTAATATCAGTATATCGTTAATTAATATCAATTCAAATTAAGAGTTTGAAGAAAAGTTAGTTTAAAATCCAAATTTTGTAAAAAAAAATATACTGTAACAATGTTGATTTGAATCACATTTGTGGTTTGAACTATGTTTTTAAATAGCCTGCAAATTGGCACACGTAAAATATCCACCATTCTAATAGCACTGGTATTATCAAGGAAAAAAGTGAATAATTGAATTTCCTTTTCTTTTCTTAAAAAATAGTACGTAACCAACCATAATTCATACACCTATTTCATATAATAACCACCAAACTCGTGGTTTAATGCTTGGATGATTTAACATGATAATCATTGACTTAATTGAGCACGGACTAAATTAAATGGTAGAAGGGCTTATTTTTCGAGATGTCTTAATGCGATTAGCATCAGTAAAACTTAAGAGACAAATAAATATGGGCGGATGGCCTAATTCTTTAGACCTTTGGAATTTAAAAATAGAGGCCTCAGAGTAGTTATCAAAGGGATAATAGGCAATGCACGTAACAGCCAAGAGATCATAGCGACATTGCATTTTGATCCTTCGACGTTGGCTCTTCCTACTATTTTGAAGTAGAATTCACCAGGTGTTGAATTGTCCACCTACCAATAAGGACCATGTCTATTGCGGATTCCTTAAAATTATTTGTTCTTGTCCTTGTGCATTTCTACCGTTCGCTTGATTACTTATTGTCTTGATTGAGTTCAATATGGACTTGCATCAAAAGGAAACCCATGTTTCTTAAGAGGAAAGACCACCACAAACAAGTTATACACACAAGAAGATTTCATAAACCATGTAAGGATAATACTTTCTATTCCTCCTATAAACATTGACTATGATATTCGTGTACCTTACTCTTCAGTTTTAACTGAAGTAACTCTTAAAAGCTGGCTGTTCTCAGCTGTTTCAATATATAAACCAGAGCTATCAGTACAAGAGACATTGACTGACAAGCTTTGGGAACGGCTTGGGTTTTGCCAGAAGTGACTTTTGGAGCCTCTATACCGGGAGTTAGTGGAAGAAAAGCCGGGATCAGAGAGTAGGTCTTGAATTTCGGTTCGGCCTTCAAGCATGCTTACTACTTGGGACATCATTGGCCTAAGCGTTGGGGAGGCATTGGTGCACAAGAGGGCAACATTTAGCATTAGAATCGCATCTTCTGACGAGTATGCTGAACCCAAGGCTGGATCAACCAACTCCAATAGATTCCCTCTCTCTTGCAAAACGTAGGCCTGGCAAAACCAAGCCAAATTTTAGAAATGCAAGCACTTCTAAGTTGAGAAATGGAACTGGAAGTCCATCGTGTTGAGCAAAATGAAAACATGGATGAGTGACTTAGCTACATATGTAAGGTGCACGCGGTTTTAGCTGCTAGCTTTTAATACTTCGTTACCGAATTTTATGCATGTTGTGGAAACTACAGGAGGATTTGAGTGAGTGAAGGGAAGGAAGTGGAATTTTGAAATTACCCAGTCAAGAAGGTAAACAAAGTCCTCCTTTGGCCGGTAATTTGTGTTGCTCTTTCCACTGACTATCTCCAATGCCACAACGCCAAAGCTATAAACGTCTGCCTTATCAGTTAAGTAGCCACGCATTGCATACTCGGGAGCCATATAACCACTGCAGAATCAACAGTCAAAAGAGCTTTCAGCATAAAGTTTCAGATTCAATCCTTACACACACTGAAGTCTGAACAAGAATGAAAATGATTTCGGGCTGCATTAGTTATAACAGGATTCATATGGTGATATCTAGCTCTTGCTCAAAATTTACAAAGTCATATATAATGATATTATGGCCAAATTTATTTTACGGGAGAAAAGGAAGTTTTTTATTGTATGTTCTTCAGTAAAATACTTACATGGTTCCAGCTATCCGAGTGCTGATGTGGGTATTATCCTCTTCATTAAGCTTTGCCAATCCAAAATCAGAAATTTTAGCGTTGAAGTCCTTATCAAGCAACACATTGCTGGTCTTGATATCCCTATGAACGATTTTTAGCACCGACTCTTCATGAAGATACGCCAAACCTCTAGCAATACCTAGGCAAATTTTCTTCCTTGTGGGCCAATCTAGTCTCAATCTGCTTGATGGGTTCTTTCCTGTATTCGATTAGGAAAAAAAAGTAAAAAAGTTGAACCAACCTTTCTCTTTGTGCCAAAAGTGCCTTTTGTTTAAACGGTAATGCACAGCTCACAAAGCAGGTTGAAGGAAATAATCTCACCAAAGAGTGCCCGAGATAGACAATTGTTTTCCATGAATTCATAAATCAGCATCAACTGGTTCCCTTCAACGCAACAACCATGTAGCTTTACAAGGTTTGGATGCTGAAGTGCAGAAATCATTCCTACCTCGTTCAGAAATTCACGATTCCCTTGCTTTGATTTCGACGAGAGCTGCTTTACGGCTATAACGGTACCATCTGCTAATTGGCCCTGCATCCATAAAAGTGACAGTTATTCTACATTTTTCCAATGGGATATACAAACTTACATATTAACTGCATCAAGGGGTCTCCAAAAACGAGTATCAATCGAGTCATTGATACAAAAGATGCTGATGTAAATCCATGCGGAGGTACAGATTGGATTTAGTTCTATAAGCACAACGACTGAAAGGCGTGAACTGAAAGTTAAATATGAACATTTTAAGCAGATGAGTACTTTAATAAATGATAAAATGATATATAATTTACCTTGTACACTGCACCGAAACCACCCTCGCCAAGTTTGTTTGTGGCATCAAAATTTTTAGTAGCCGCCTTCATCTGTCTTAAGGTGAATATACCGGTTTGCAGATCCATATCTCTGAGCTCTGTTTCAGATGTCAAAGAGGAATTATTCAGAAAGTTCCCTTATTATTTCATGTTGATGTAAAGTTTGGACTCTTCCACCAAATCCAGTTTTGAGGTTGAAAGTTTTTAAGCAAATTCTCAGAGGCAGGAGTATAATGTGGAAATTCATAATTAAAGAAAAAAGAGAAGATGTCAACCTTCTGTGTTGGCATCAGTAAAAGTTGAAGAAATTGAATATTGATAATGGTATTTGTAAAATAATTTACAACTAAATTAGTAACTGTTGAAGAGACACGACAATGATGGAGTTTATCAGAAGGCGCGCATTCTTTAAAATACGCAATAAGTTTATTCACTCTTTCAATTTGATGTTTTTAAGTTTTTAAGTTCATGCCTTTGTCCGTGGAGACTTTCCCTCCCAGCAAGCCCTTCTTTCTCATAATTCCCAAGACAAGCAAGCCCAGAAATAGAGCAGCAGCCAATATCCCGGCTCCTAATATGATACGGCTCTTCTTGTGATCGGCCAAAGGGGGATTGAAGTCTGCAAAAAGAGAATTATAGACCATTAAATAAAAAAATTAATATAGATTAAGAACAATTCTACATACACGTTAGCATATCATGTATTGCAGTGGGAGCTAAAATGGGAATTTACAGAACTTACTAGGATCCACCGATATAGCTGAAATGAGAGGACCATAATACCCTCTATCTGGGATTCCTGTTGTCCCTTTGCCAGCCCAGTAAAAGTGAATCTTTAGTGTATTGCTTGTAACAACAGCAGTGAAATTCTTCACAATGGGTTTAGCGGCACTACCAGCTTCATATTCTATGTTGAAATCTTTTAGTACCAAATTTTCCTATATGCAAAAAAATAAATAATAAATAAAAGAATACTGAATAACTTAGTATTTAAGTTATAGTATTTAAGTTATTAACACTGGCTTTTCAACTATGTCCATGATGCGTTTTAACTTACCTGGATGTAGACATCAAATACACGCTTTCCAAGACCATAAAATGTTCTGTCATTAGTGAATGTGATCTCGGCAAAGTGCAGCTTGACAGTGTAGTTTCCATTCATTAGACAGAGTCCATAGTAGGTCAGAGAGAGGGGAGACACACGCGCCGTCGTATATAATTCTGAAATGGGCTCGGAGACGTTGTAGACAGCAGAAGTGTTGGTCTCAATATAAGTATCTGCATCCATGTCATTGTCCACAAAGTTTCCTGTGCTGCTCAATGCCCAGTCCTGGCTCAAGTAAAACATCGAAGCTCCTCTTTGTTCTCTATCGGCTTCATACTTCTGGCCGTTGATGTCTACTTCCTTTCCACCACAATTAAGGTGCAAAGAATATCGATCTGTTTCAGTTTGGAAAATAACAAAATGGGTCAAGATATAGAAATTTTTGTAAACATCTTACTTGAAGGAAACGCATGTCTCATGTATATTCCAAAAGGGTACTTAGTAATCATGTATGTTCCATGAAAGAGAAGGTTGAAACCACATTGCAACTTATGCCTACATTTAAGAATTAAGCCAGTGAATTGATCTACTTTCTTACCACCAGTGTTGTAACATTTTTCAATCCCCATTTTCTACGAGGAATTTTAAATTCTCCGAGTAGAATCTGCGCTGTTCTAGCAAAAGTTGTTTTTAATGTAGATATAAACAAGTTAGCCTAAAACTTCTGGCATGGACATTTATCTATTTTCTTCCACTGCCATTACATGTTTGTGGCTCCTGGCACAAAAAATTTGTCAAACTCTGGAGCACTCTAAACTAACTTCTTTTCTCTTAATTTTTTCATTCCTTTTTTTTTTGGTGGTCATTGGCACACAAAATGCAAATTGAGACAAACTGTTACATATTTCTGCTACACATTTTTGCCCTTCTCATAATTTTCAGAATCAGGATCATGCTTGGCTGAAACCAGCAGAAAAGGTATTGTCAGATGACCATAACTAATTCTAGCAGATTTTAAGTCTACTTCTTTTCATTGGTACAATATAAGGTATAATAATAAGTTAAGTAAATCAACATAACTGAGATGAACACAAAGAATTATAAATGAACACAGCTGTGCATTAAGAATGAAGAGTTGAGGAACTTATATACTCACGTTGGTTGTGAGAAGCGTGACATGGAAAATTTCTTTTCAGGCATGAATGAATTCTTCTGCAATTAAAAATCATCGTATGCGCCAATTATACATCTTGGAGATGAACACGTCCTTTACGAAAGCTACTATAACCCTTAAAGCACAAGCAGTAATGGAAATAAATTGAGAAGGATATAGAATTGTGTTCACAAATTTCTTACTGATTATCTGCTGATGGGGAGTAGCTTTCCACAAGGTTTCTGAAAAAACACACAAAATGTATTGGTAACTCCACATAATGATCATATAAATATCAAGAAACTATATGTAGCCGTTACTTACACGCTGCCTCGGGGACATTCTGCAGGACTTGAGCTTTCCCAAGTGAAGTTATTGTAAGAAATATCCCTTCAAACCAAAAACCAAAATAGTGATGCCGATAAGTCCTGATAATCTTACTCTTTACAAAGGAATTATTTCTTGTTGGCATCTTGAACCATAATTTGCAAGTGTCATGTAGTATTATATTGTGTCATTGGCGCATCATGATTACTAAATACTATGAAGAGAAGATAGGTAAGTAAAAGGTTGAGCCAACACAAACTACATACAGATTGTGATTTCGTCCCGGTACCCATTTTGGTATAGTTCCAGTAAGCTTGTTTCCTGTCAAATACCTAAACCAAAAAAGGGAAAAAAAAAAACAATTTGAAATTTTAACAAGAATGGGTTTGCAAGAGAAGTTAAAAAAAAAAAAAAATATCAGGGAGGTTATATTATTACATGAAATCTATCCGATCCAGCTGGACAAAAGAGGCAGGAATTTCACCGGTCAAGTCATTATAACTGAGGTCTCTACATTGATAAGACAAGTGCCAATTAGTGTACATAATGAAAAAGGAATGAAGGATGGAATGAATCCTTAAATCAGATAATAATACTTACAAGTAGAGCCAGGTATTGCTATTTATTTTTATTTTTATTTTTCTTTTTCAAATACTTACAGGTTCTTCAATCTTCTCATATGTCCAACATACTCTGGGATGCTTCCATAAAGTAAGCAATTCCTCAGTGTCCTGAGTAACAAAACCAATGCTTTTACTTCTATGAACTAAAAAATAGGTTAAATTAAGAGGAGAAGAAGAAAATACATCCTTGGCCAGGAATCTAACTTACAGTGTTTTCAAGTACTCCATATTACTCAATGGAGGAAAAAGTGACCTTTTGGCTTTTAAGTCAGTAATCCTCCTGAAAATTTCAAGACAAAAAAAGAGTTGTTACTTCACTTGCTCTTATTGTTTGCAAGAAAAGATAATACAAAATGTTGAAGCTTCATACAGATCAAATAGCCTTGTTAAGACAGAAATGCTAGAAGGTATAGGTCCCTCAAGAGAGCAACCCTGAATGTGCCTGAAAATAAGTGGAACCTTTTTGGGATCAGCAAGAGATTTTATTCTGAATTCACATAATAATAAAAGCTACGCCAAGAGAGCTTACAGTTTTTCGATCTTTGTCCAGTTTCCGATGAAATCAGGTATCCTGCCTGAGAAGTTATTGTCACTAATCCTCCTGAAATTTATACAGAAAATGGAAAAAAAAGAGGAATTAGTAAGGATGCTTAAAACTATTTGTCTAGAAACACAATATATTCAAATTAGGTTTATAAGCTATTCACACTTTTCTTCATGTGTCACCAGGAAAGAGACATGAAAAAATATATATATATACAAAATTGCTCATATGACATTGAAGTATAAGGTCTGAACAATAAGCAGGGACTAGACAGAAACATCGGTTAACCTATTCTGCTTAAGAAAATAAAAAGAAAAAAATGGGACTAATGAAAGAGAAAATTCAAACTTACATATCAGTCAGGTTGACTAACTTTCCCAGTTCCTCTGGCAACACTCCTGTGAAACCATTTGACGCAATAACGCTGAAGAAAGGTAAGTAATGATACTTTTGTTACTAATGGTTACATAATGATATGAAAAAGAAAAAGAAAAAAGAAAGAAAGAAGCTTAAATCATGTTAGTGGTCATTTTCATTAACTATTGTCACGGCTTGAAGGTGAAGAGAAATTACAATTTCTGCAGATTGATCAACTTTCCGACTTCTGGTGGAATGGGTCCTGAAAATAGGTTTCCCTCGATGCTCCTGTATTTTAAAAGGATCAGTATAATAATATTTGTTCATTTGTTCTAAACAAAGATAATATTTGTTCATTTGTTCTAAACAAAGTATGTGAACACGTTTCGAAACTATGGTAGCAAACTCAAATGCAGCCATGCATGCCTACAGTAAACCTGCTCAAAACTTGAAAGAGTGGTAAGTCGATTATCAAAAACGACAATCTGTGGTGCAAAATCTGTTTCCAATCTTACATTTCAATTAAGCAGGTACGACTTTTTTTCCTTGGTTTCTCTTAGAATGGAAAGAATTCAAACACTACCATTAGTAATTGGTAATTCATGAAGTTGAAAAAAGTTATGCTTCTAAAACACAATGTAAATCCATTCCAAACTAGCAACTATTTATTTCTACATGATCTTCAACATAGGACTTTTAAGGAAAGACTCAAACATACAGGTTTGTGAGGGTGGTGATCTTAGTAAGAACTTTTGGGAATCGACCAGACAATCTGTTCCCCATGACAGAACTGCGTACAAACCAAAGAAGAATTTAGTCCAATTGAACGAAGATCAAATGGTCAAACAGGAAATAGAGAGAGGTTGCTTACAGCTCGGTCAAGCGCATGGTCGACCATTCTAAAGGTATAGAACCCACGAAATAGTTTCGACTCAAATCTCTGCTCAAACAGAAAACAAGGTTGTTAAAGATTGACAAATGAAATGACAGGAAAAAAAAAAAAAGATGAAGTTACTTACAATATACTAAGGTAAGGAAGCTTAGAAAAGTCTGGTGGAAGAGTAGCTGATATGTTCTGGGCCATTAAAGCTCTGCAAGTTAATTACAAACCATCCTATTCAAGACTTTTCCAAACATGGCTTTAGAACTAGAACAAACTCAAGACAAAATACAATGCATTGGCTTAAAGTTTCTCATTTACATCTTGGTATTTATCTTTCTTGATTAACAAGTCATAAATATGAGCACAACTTGGAACCTCTCAACTTTTCCTACATATACCAAGTTCTAAGTAATAAGGAACTATTGGAAGGAACATTCCTGATCAAACAAAACTGCTTACTAATCACTTGAATGTTAATGACAGTTTTAGGCAAATTACACTTCTAGTCTATCTCGCTGCAAGACAAATTTCGCCACAGTGCAGCAAGTCTCCCTTTATCATTAGAACTTCAGCTTCGCATTTAGTCTTTAGAGGCATAAATGGTAACACCTCTGTGAAGTAACAGTTTATTAGGCCGTTTAGGAATAAGTTGAAATTAAGAGTTTGAACTAAAAATACATGTGAGACAAAACACTGTCACAATAGCAGTTTGAATCGAAGTTTGTGGTTTAAACTGCGACTCTTAAATGACAGGTATGGTATGTATGTTCTGTTCATTTGGTGGTACACACGACTACAATGTACAGACACCAGTTTCTTCTCATGGACCGGGTCAGTCAACAGCCCAATAGAAGAACTGTATTGGGCCTACCACCACTAGCACCCTGCCGACTTAGAATTTCACCTACTTTTCTTTTTCTTCTTTATTTTTTGGCTTATAAGGCATCACTTGTAGTTGTGGTTGCAATTTGTACACACACATGTTTAAAAAGAGAAACATAATTTTTCCAATAATAGATTGTAGTTTTCAACCGTCAAATTATATTCGAATAATATGGATAGAACACAACAATTTATTGAAACGTTACTGCAGCTGTAACTTAACAATAATTCCAAAAGTTTGACAGTCATAACTTCAAGTAATGTGTAAATTCCTCTTTTTTATTTCATGCTTTAGCATACCTTTTTTTTTTTGTTTTTTTCCCCAAAATATAGTGGTCTCAGTTGGAAAGAGGAAAAGGGCAAAAAGATAAGACTCTCCCACGCTAGAAAATGAAAAGGACAAGAACAGAAAAAGTTAAACAGCATATGATATGATGTTTTCAACCCAATCCTAAACTTTTTTTTTTTTTTCATAATTTTTTCACTGCGCAAGAGAAGGAAAGAACGACAAAAAAGGTTGACTATCTTGGTAATCAACTTTGGAGGCGAATCTAAAATATCCCGCGTCCCCGCAAGACGACCATTCGTTTGGCCTCATCATACCAAAGCTTGAGGTTGAAGAAAATCATTATTCGTTTATATAGTAGACATTAATCATACTGAGTTCCATTTTTCTTCAAGAAAATCATCGTTATTTAGGGGGTGTTTTACAATAGTAAGAATCACTTAATTTTTATTATAAATTTAATTATAAATAACAAAAAATTTTTACATATTATAATAATAATAATAATTATTATTATAATATAACATATTACAATAAAAAAAAATTCTCATCATTGATTAATTTTCAGCGCTCTATCAAACACACACTTAAATCACTCACTTAAATGTAATATCTCAATTCTCAACATCACCCACGTGCTCTTCCACTTGTACTGTCCAAAGTCTCAGGGACAGCTCAGTTTATTGTCTGCCTTATCACTTCATGAATAAATTCCCTCTCTCTCTCTCTCTCTCTCTCTAGTTTGCACAAATCTAAAGAGAAAAGCTGTGCGCTAATCAACATACTAACAACACAATGAAAAAGGAGAGAATTTGCAGATGTTTTAGTATTGGGTTAATTTTTCAATGGTCTGGCGGATGAATGAGAGTTTTATGTGGCGTGTTATAAATTTTTAACGTGAATATTTGCAAATTAAACTGTTAAAAAACTCATCTACGGATTAAAATAACAGTTGTTACTGATTAACTTTGTGCAAGAAGTGATTTGATAATTTACAAAACAAAGAACAAAAGAAAGACTTGAGAGAGAGAGAAAAAGAAAGTAAATGTAACAAATTGAAAGGATTATCAGTACATGCTTACGATATGGCAAGAGGAGTTGTTGTTGAAGGAACAATCACAAGTGACAGAGCTCTCAGAGCCTTTCCAACCAGTAGTTAAAACTCTCCAGTTGCCTTCTCCACTGCAAGGGTCTTTCCCAAAGTCCCAATCTTTCTTCCCCAGCTTCCTTCCTATCTCTCTCAACACCTTCACTGCTCCATTTCCAAGTCCAAAACAACCCACAAATTAGTTCCTGTTCGTTTGCTTCCTCAGAAAAAAAAAAAAGAAAGAAGACACATAACAAACAAAATGGCCAAATCTGGAACATTTGAACAATACACCTTTAATCAATCACCAAAAATTTAGCTAAAATGGTCTGAAATCAAATGGGAAAGAAAGAAAAGTTGAAGTTTTTTCTTTTTATTTTTTATTTTTATTTTTTGGTTTTTTTATTACCTTCTTCTCTGTGAAGCTTGGGTGTTGTGGCTGCAAATCCAGAGCTGCAGAAGATGCAAAACAATAATGTTGTGGAGCAGAGGAGATGTGTGAGAAGCAAGTTTGGC
The DNA here is from genome assembly GCA_946598075.1 of Artocarpus hirsutus. NCBI lineage: Eukaryota > Viridiplantae > Streptophyta > Magnoliopsida > Rosales > Moraceae > Artocarpus > Artocarpus hirsutus. Next base: position 34,364 of record CAMOHE010047353.1, read on the forward strand.
AATGGGGAATCAGACCCCATTTAGTTTAGTTTGTGATTGAAACTTGAAAGCTGTGTCTTTGAATCAAATATTTGTTATTACTTCTTCCTACCAAAAGTCTAGCCTCAATTTGGAGCCCTTGAGAGAGCTGGAGTTGGAAAAAGGACTGACATTAATAGAAAGTGGGACAGTGGCTTATACAGATTCAACTCTTTTTTTCTTTTTTTTTTGGTTTTTTGTGGGCTTTGGTGAGCCGACCATACTGTTGAATTTGATTTGTTAATCACACTTCAGTACATACTATTTGTCATTTGAAAAAATGAGCAAAAAACAAAAGAGAATTTTATTGCTGGTTATGAAAAAGAAAAATCTATCTGTAAAACATAAATTTTATGAAATAGAAATTTAAGTAAAATTTAGTTAGATTATTACATATACTATGAATATGAATTTTTTTTAAAAGGTGCATTTATTGTCTGAATGGAGGAACTTTGAAGCGGCCTAAACAAAACATGTGAAAATTATGGATTTTTGTTTTTGAATTGATCGAATTAGCAATTTCACAATATAAAAAAAATTATTTTTAATGATTAATTAAGGATGGTGGAATTTAATTTTAACTTTATGAGTTAGTTTTCTTTAATTTTGGTTTGTTTCTCAATTTTATATGCATATGTAGTTTCATTTTTTTTTAAACAGTTTCAAATAAGTGAAAAGTTGAAATTTTCGTATATAAAAATATTGTATACTTTTTTTTTTTGGTTTATCGCAGTATTTTAAATAATCAATCTCCCTCGTCCGTGTGGGGTCTCTTTCTTTGGCTTCCGTGCTGCATTTTATCATGCTTCAATAAGAAAAGGATAAAAAAATTCCAAAACAAGTAACATTAGTAGTTAATTTTGTACAAGCCGTTGTGATTTATAGAGTATTTAAAAAATGGTTTCAAACTCAAATACTTTTAATATACGAGAGCTTTATATTAAGCATATTTTTATTTTATACTTTAGCAAATAATGTGTTTTAATGGGAAAAAATAATACCAAGAATTTTTACTTTCTTTACCTTCTCTCAATGAAGCTCATTTCAGCATAAAAGAAAAGGAAAAGGAAAGGAAAAAGAAATATAATCCCACAAACATGACAAAAGTGAATTATCATCTATCCATTAGTATTTTTATGAATAAACAAATAGAATATTTTCCTTCTTCTATATTAGCACAGAATTTCTTGTTTATAAACAGCTTCAAGATTGTATTGCAATTTTCTTTCTTTCCTTTTTTTTTTTTTAAATAAATCTTTGGGAAGAATTTCCAATTTATAAACAGTTTTTAGAATGTGTTAGATTGATTGAACATAAATTTAGTATTACAGAATATTTCTCAAAACTTTGAGTTTTGAGTTTTAAAAGTGGATTTATTAACACCATTAGTTCTCGAATAACAAAATTATGTCATTTTGATCTCTTAACTTTTAATTTTGACAAATTACTTTTTAAATTTTTATTTTTTGATAGTTTTAGTCCTCGATACTAAAATTAGAAAATGACTTTCCAAATTTTTTAAGATGATCATGTTTTAATCATGTAGTAACTGAAATTTTTACAACAATAGTTAAATTTAATGCAAAACATTCTAATTTTTAAGGGTTTTAACAAGAAGCTAATTTTGCATTTAATGTATCTATTTATGTAAATTTAACTTATTATGCAGCTGAGATGTATTAATCTGTATGAAATTTCAGATTTTTTTATTAAATTGAAACAGTCATAAAATTAAAAGTTCAGAAAGTATTTTGTCAAATTTTGTAGTTCTAAGACTAAAATGACAAAATGATCATAATTAAAAGACTAACAGACTAACAGTATTAATAACCTTTTAAAAGTATGTCACACTGACGGTATTAGAAAAAAGTCTGTTTCAAGCAAAAAAAAAAGAAGTGTGAAAAATATGAAGCAATTCTAGTTTGGAATTGAACTTTTTTTCTTTTTTTTTCCCAAAAGAATTCTTTTTTTTTTTTGGGTACCAAAGCAACTTTGTTAAACAGGAAAAAGCTAACTTCCTTCCTTGTATTCAAATTGTTATTTGCTGCCTAATTAACTAATGTCATGAAGTTAGATTCGATTTTGTGTGAAAAGGTTAGAGCTCAATTTTGCTTAACGTTTATTTAATTTATTATTTATATATATATATATATATTTTTTTTGTTTTTTTGCTTAACGTTTCTTTTACTTCAACTTTACAAGCATTCGTAATTTCATGTGCTTGTTTAAAACCTTAAAGCTGGGAAAAATATTACAAGGTAGTGCAAGAAATCAAAATTGTGCTTGAACGCAGGGAAAGCAAAGAAAAGGAAACAAAGAGGCGACTGGACCGGCTGCTGGTCCAATTATTACCACACGATGTGACATTGCCAACTCATATTAGATTTAGTTTGGTCAACTTTTTCTGATGTTCATAATAATTCGGCAATTTTTTTTTTTTTTTTGTGGGAATATAAAAAAACCCACCGGCTGTTACGTTTAGATAAGGGGGAAAAAAAGCTTTGGCGAGATTTACTGGTGGAACTATTTAGTTTTTATCATAAATTTAGTTATAAATAATAAAAAATTTTCATATATTGTAGTAATAAGAAAAAAATTACTAGAGTGTAAAACTCTCACATGTTACAATAAAAGTGGTTTCCACCACCCTTTCAAACACCCACTTAACAGTTTTAAAACAATACCAATAATTACGTTTTTATTAGAAAAAAATTTTAATAAACAAAATAAATATAAATTTATATTAGACCAATAATATGACATTTAACTAAGCTATTTAAAATTTAACGATATAACGCTTATAGCTTGATCAAGCTTGATCTTGCATTTAATTTTGCATGTGTTTTCTGCTCCCAAGTCCTATTTATTTAAGGCCACTTCAACTTTTTGGAAAGGACGGATTATTCGATTGATGGCTTTACTACATAGAAAATTGATGAATACGGTTTAAGCATAGATTTGTTTCATTTTACATTTTTAATAAATAAGTATTGTATCTTATTGAAAACAGAAGTGTTGTTAAAAGAAAGAAGGAAAAAAATTTTATATTCTTTTCCAAAGAAAAATACCAAAATCATCCTTCATGTTTGTTAAAATACTACCTTTTTACTTTCACCATCAAAGTGTCTAACCATCCTATGTTTTTTCAAAGGACAACATTTATCTTTTGTGTCGTTAAAAATGGTCCAAAAAAATCCCCCAACAGCCCACATTTATTTGAAATTAATTAAAAAAATACCAGAACTACCCTCAATAATCAATAATTGAAAATACCCAAAATACACCTTATGTTTAGTCAAAGTACTACTTTCACTGCAAATGCCTATTGTGTTCGTAAAACCAGTCATTAATTCACTCCTAGAAGTGATTAAATTTTTAAAATATACAAAAACAGTATTACCTTCACAATCTATTATAAATACCATTTAGAACATTAATCAACTAATATATATATATATATATATGTGTGTGTATTACTTATGCTCCCTCAACTTTAGTCCCTAATTAACCCTCCTCTGTAAGAATTTATTAAAGACAGATGAAAAAAAATAGGATAAGTGAGGTTATCTGGTCTTTTTTTTGTTTGTTTGTTTTGAACATAATTTTGAAAGATGAGTGTAAGAGATACAAATTGCTTTTGTTTTTAATCTTTCTTTAATAAAAATTCTAACATAATGGGTTAAGTGAGGATTAAGTCAAAATTAAGGGGGCAAAGTGAGATTTTTAAATTCAAGGGGTAAGATGAGAATGATTCTAAAGTTAGAGCCACATATGAAAAATAATCCTAAAACTTAACAAATTCTTAAAATAAAAAGAAAAGAATCAATAAAAAAAGGTTTTTGCGAGCTCATATTCTTTTGGTTTATAAGTTTGAATAAAAATTTAAATTTTTGTGAAAGAAAATATTGTAGGGAAAAATTCTGAATTGTGACTTAGACCAATGAAACAAATGACACCATAGTTTCTATGTGGATTACGGTTTTCGTTGGGATTCATGTTGGATGGCCATCGACCAATGTGGTCAGTATAGAGATGGTCAATATTGTTTTGTTTCTAAGCCAAAAGTCAATATTGTTCTGTTTCTAAGCCAAAAGATGTTCCTTCTTCTCCTTCCATATCGTGAAGACAATCTTTCGGTGAGCTTGTAAGAATAGTTCTTGGCATGTAGGGGGTTTGTTGGGGGAAATCTTTAAGGTGAGAAAATCGTCTGAAGTTCATATCCTCTTTAAGCTAAGCACCCAATCAGGTTGGCTGAGAAGACTAATTCGAGAAGGTCATCAATTGGCCCGACCAGGACCCGTCTAACCAAGATCTATTCGAGCAAGATGGAGCAGGATCTGTCCAACTAGGATCCGTCTAAGCAGGATCTGTCCGACCAAGATAGGATCTGTTCAAATAGGATCCATCTGAGCAAGATCTATCTGACTAGGACCTGTTCAACTAAGACCCGGATATGTCCGATCAGGATCCATCCAAGCAAGATCTGTCCGACTTGGCTAAAGCAACCATGAAGGACAACCTCGACTAGCAAGATGGTTGGATCCTAACCAGATCACACAATAGTATGACATACCCAAAAACCACCATGTGGCATCATCTCGGCCCTCCATTGGGCAATTCTTCTTCTTTGGAGATCTTGACACTTGTATTTGGACATTTGAGTCATGGGCCAAATTGATTTACACCTGGATCCAAGACAAACTCTATAAATAGGAGCATCAACTCCACCATAAAGGGACGGGCATTCTTTGCTTGCTTACTTTACCTCTCCTTTAGCTCTTCCCAGTCAAAACTCTGACTTGAGGTCAAAGTGCCCTTGGTAGGCACCAAACTCTTGCCTCCTTACTCCGAGGCCTTCTTTCCTCTTATAGATCCGACTAGACTAGGCGGAGCCAGGCAGAATAGGAGGCAAAACAGAGAACCTGACCACCATGCACCCCAGCACGCGGCGTTATGCCGATCTCAAGCATCAACATTTGGCACTAAAAGGAGGGCCCCACATCTTTCCAACAGCCTTATCTCTCCCCCCAACAATTCCCAAGACGATCGACTAGAAAAGATCAGGTTCGAGACGAAAAGTCTGACCAGGTCTGCAAAGGTTACGGCCGACCAAAGAAGGCCAGGTCTAGGCTATGCCCGACGAGGTCCCAAATGAAGATTCTAAGAAGGCTACGACTGACAAGGAGACCTCAGGTCCAGGACGAAGAGTCTGACTAGGTTTGTGAAGGTTACTGTTGACCAGAGAAGACTAGGTCTAGGCTATGGCCAACCAGGTCCCAAACAAAGAGTCCAAGAAGGCTCCAACCAACAAGGAGACCTCAGGTCTAGGACGAAGTGTCCGACCATGTCCAAGAAGGTTACGGCCGACCAGATAAGACCAAGTCTAGGCTACGACGACCAGGTCCCAAACGAAGAGTCCAAGAAGGCTACGACCGACAAGGAGACCTTAGGTTTAGGATGAAGAGTCCAACCAGGTCCAAGAATGTTACGACCGACCAGAGAAGACCAGGTCTAGGCTATGGCCGACTAGGTCCTAAACAAAGAGTCTAAGAAGGCTACGACTGACTAGGAGACCTCAGGTCTAAGATGAAGAGTCTGACCAGGTCCGCGAAGGTTACGGCCGACCAAAGAAGACCAGGTCTAGGCTATGGCTGACTAGGTCCAAGATGAAGAGTCTAAGAAGGTTACAGTAGATCAGAGAAGATCAGGTCTAGACTACCGCTGACTAGGTCCCTAAAGAAGAGCCCAAGAAGGCTACAACCGACAAGGAGACCTCAGGTCCAAGACGAAGAGTCTGAATAAGTCTACGAAGGTTACAGTCGACTAGAGAAAACCAGGTCTAGGCTACGGCCGACCAGGTCCCTAAAGGTTATCGCCAACCAGAGGATATCAGGTCCAGACTACGGCTGATTAGATTCCGGATGAAGAGTCCAAGAAGGATACACTCACGAAAAATATTTCCTAACCACATCAAGATTTCGGTGTTGATCACCTTTATCACCAAACTCTTTGGGGGCTACTGTTGTTGAAAAAATAGTATGCAGCAGAATTTTAAAAAATTTTATATCAGAGTATTTTTCAAAACACAAATTTGACATGCTATATGCATAAATTAACCAGATCTTATTAACCTCTGTGTGCCGAAAAGCTTCTACAATCAATGAAGAGAAGTAACGTTCTAGAAGGACCTCAACCAATTGGCCTTCTTTGCTATTCTCTATCCACGATCGCAGTGAGTGTGGGCTCACATGTACAGCTCTTCCACCAAGTGACTCTACTTCCAACCAATTGAGAGAACCCAAAGCTAGTGTTCGTGGTTTGTGAACAAAAGCTCTCAAGGAGTTTCAGAATCTCACTATCAAAGTTTCACTCTTAATCTCTCAACTGATCTAAATAATAAGGAGACTCGCTCCCTTTTTATAGAGGTTAAGCTCAGGAGTCAGTCCTTATCAGATAATGCCTCAAAATTTGAATCAGAATCAAATTTGGATCAATATTTGATGAAATCTGTGTAAAAATGTGTGATCTTTTTATCGCACGATTGGCATGCCGATCTGTCTAACTAGCATGCCAAACTTGCCCCATCGGTAGGTCGAACTTGAGGATCGGCATGCCAAATTGTCGATAAAAATCTCAGCGAATTTTTAATTTTTCACCCGAGATTCTAAAGGATAAAGTCTCAATTTTAATTCAAATAACCCAATAGAGAAGTTATCTAATTAAAACAACTTTATCTAGATAATCTCTAGGAAAATAAATGAATTCCTAATAATTCAATAAGTTTATCTTGAATTAATTCAAAATTAATCCAACCGATAAACAGACATGAATTATCTAATCCTGATAATTCAGCAAGTTTATCTTGAATTAATTTTATCACAAAATTAATTCAACTGAAAAATAAACATGAAATATCTAATTCTTTTGAATTTTAGCCAACTGATAAATATGACATAAGTTACCAATAATTGAAAAAGCACGTTGTATCGTTACAGATTTTTGTGAGCTAACAAAGGGGACCTGATGGACCTATATAGTTCAAGCTCCCGATAATTAGAAACCCAATATCCCAGATATACATTTCATAATTATCAACTCTAACGCTACTCCACTAAAAGCTTGGAGCTGCACTCTCGAACTATATAGAATTACAAAGCCCAAATAGCTAAGTCTCCATGACATATCATAATGTATCGTATCCCTATAGGATTATCCATAATCGGCTTAAGGACAAGTTCTGTCTTACCTTCCCGATAATTTTTATCTTATGTTCCATTATCTCACCATCGAAAAAATTTACCATCTAAAAACGGTATACCATTTGGTTACACCTATGTATCCAAATGGTTGAGTGCTTCAATTTTTTAATTACATGATAACACATATAAGAGGATATCACTACTCCTAAAGAGGAGATATGGATTCCATATCTATGAATAACAGGTTTACGCTATCAACAGTCCTGCCTCCAACATACCAGCATGCAACCACTATTAAAATGTAGGTGTCACCTTTTGGTACATCAAAAGACACAAGTCAAGACAACGAGCCTACTATTCATCTTAAGTTTAAGATATAATACAAATGATTGTCTAAAGTGAATCAATTTGCTGAGACAGAATTATTAATCCAAATCAATTCACTTTATGTCCCAATCTAATATATCGTCACCTATTACAACCTGCCAATGTTTCTATTTATAGAGTCAACCTCCGATGGCCAAGACAAACTATCTCTCAATAGGGATACAGACAACATAATAATCTTTACATGAATAAAGCGCCTAACTTTATTCCCTCGATTGCGGATCTCATGATTTAGACCGTCACCTTAAGAATCGTGTCTTCTGCATAATCTGTCCATCATATGCCCAATTCTTAAAGGTTTAGACTGACAGTCTCAGACTATTGTTTGCTTAACATACATTCATCAAATATGAACGTAAAGAGGATAAGGTTTGGTATAAATAATGAATGAATTCTTTATTGATAAAAATGTCTCTAAAAACATATTACATTTTTACTCCTTAGGACATAAACGTCCAACAAATGTCGGGGGAAATCTTCATAGTGAGAAAACTATATGAAGTTCTCACCCTTTTTAAACCAAGCACCCAATCAGGTTGGCTAAGAAGACCAATCCGAGAAAGCCATCAATTAGCCCAACCAGGACCCGTCTGACCAGGATCCATCTTGAGCAGGATCTATCCGACGAAGATCGGTATGACCAGGATAGGATCTATCCAACTAGGATTCGTCCGAGTAGGATCTGTCCGACTTGGCTAAAGCAAACATGAATGACAACCTCGACTAGCAAGATGGTCAGATCCTAACCAGATCACACAGTAGTAGATCATACCCAAAGACCACCATATGGCACCATCTCAGCCTTCTATTGGTCAATTCTCCTTCTTCAAAAATCCTAACACCTGTCTCTGGATACCCGAGTCACCGGCCAAACCAATCCACACTCGAATCCAAGATAAACTCTATAAATAGGAGTATAAACTCCACCATAAAAGGACAGGCATTCTTTCTTTGCCTACTCTGCCTCTCCCTTAGCTCTTCTAGGTCAAATCACTGACTTGAGTGTCGGAGTGCCCTTAGCAGACACCAAACCGGTGTCCCCTTACTCCGAGGCTTTCTCTCCTCTTGTAGATCCGACCAGACTAGATGAAGCCAAGCAAAATAGGATGCAAAATAGGGAACCCGACCATTGTGCACCCTCGCATGCGGTGTTGTGTTCATCTCAGGCATCAACAGGGTTAGTGATAGGAAGGGCTGTTTTGAGTATTTTTTTTACAAAAAACAAATTATTAAGGGTAGTTAGGGTATTTACAAATATTTAATTGGTCAAATGTAAACTATCTTTAAAAACACAAGTGATAAAAGTCCTATTTTGAAGAAATATAAGAGATATTTTAGGTGTTTTCATATTGAGATGGACAAAGGTGATATTTTAATTGAACACAAACATTTTTTATGTTGAAAATTCTACAAAAGAATAATATATACCATGACTTTTTTAAAGTAATACACACTATGATATTAGTAGGGATGCCAATAGGGCGACTAAGTAAGGGCAAGTATATGCTTCCTTTACCCACATGCCTTACCCCATTTTTGTTCCTCATACCTATTCCTTTAACCACCAAATTTTAATTGGGGTCAAAATCGGGAAATCCTCCTCAAGGAAATTATTTTCATACCCCACTCAGCTACCCATTAAGCATTAAAAAATCTTTGAACATTATCAAAACTCCAAGCGAATTCTATTAAATTAATTAATTGCTAAATAACATATTATTAGGACTAATTATAAAAATTCCCCCTCAATTATAGCCCTCCTAAGACTATGTCTCCTAAACTTCAAAACATATTTATTCCCTTTAAATTTCAAAACGTAACATTTGTTGCCCTCGAACTATGAAATATTAACAAGAAAACTCCTTGAAATATGCTTTTGAGCATTAATGACATTATGTCACACAAATGATGGGATTGTTGAACATAATAAACCAATAGACTATTAGTTTACTGTAATACGGTCACATAAAACTGAAAGAATAGATTATTTGTCTTAAATTTTTTAATGTTTTTTAATTTATATATTTAATAATTAAGAATTTTAAATTATATCAACCTTTTAAATTCAAATTAGCTTAGACATGATAGAGTTATTAAAATACTATTATATTATGCATCAAATCTCAATGATATACGAAAGAGGGTTACGTGAGGACTTCACTACTACCAGGTTATGGGTTGAAGTACTACTGAGGGCAAAAAGACTACTTTACTAGTTAGTTCCATAGACTATACCTCTAATGCAGACACTTGATATCTATGATCTGTTCGATGATGAAGCCTCAGAGACAGAATTCTTTATTATTCCATTAGTGGTCCCAATGTTACCATGGAAGGGGATTCTCTTTTTACTCCACTAAGCGCCAATCTTTTTTTTCTTTCAAAAAAACTATCTAAAAACTAAATTCTTGAATCAAGCCAAACATTAAAACACTAAAACCATTTTTTTTTCCATAGTGTGTATTGTGAAGTGTCTATTAGTTAGGTTAAAAGTCAATAATTACTTACAAATTATTTGGGTTAAGGACAAATTTCTTTTTTAGAAGTTGTTTTTTAATATGCATCCATGTTAAAGGTTAAACTTATTAAATTATATGTATGTACGAAACAAAAATCACATATAATCAAGTTGAGGCTGGGTGGGAATACTTCCTTCATCCGATTTAGAGATCTAGTGATGGAGTTAAGATTTATTAGTAGGGGCTACTTTTTTATTAAGATTATACTAATGTTTATGGACTTAAAAAAATTAAATATTTTACCAAATAAAATATAGAGAACCATTAATTTAAGGGGGGTTAAGTCTAATTTATACCCATACCTATTATATTAAAATTAAAACCATTACAGTAAAAAAAAAAAAAAAAAGAAGCTAGGAGGGGCCATGGGCTCGCTGCCCCTATCTTCATCCTTGCAGTGATCAATTTTTAGGACGTTTGGAAGAGTAGTTTAAACTAATGATTTGAATTGTGAAGACCGTAACATACTATAGTAAAAAATTATAGTATAAAATTTTCATATGCTATAGTTTTTAAACTCAAATTAATAGTTTAAACTATCCTTTTAAACACCCCATTAAATTTCGTATTCACCTCATCTATGTATAGTATCCCCATACGATTATAGTAGAAGTAGGTTCTTGAGGGTACCGTACCTACAGGTAAAAGCACCATCCTAGGCATGGGTAAAAGATAAAAAGGCATGATTATTTTAATTGCTTAGTCGGCAGTTTATGGTTCAGAACTTTTCGGGTGAAATTATGTTGAATTTAATTTTATGTTTGATAGGGAGAGAAATTATGCTTTTAAAAATCTCCTTCCTTTTCTCCTCCCTACGACTTTTCTACCAAATATGGTGAAAAAGTGGTGTCAATAGACATCCCGTTTTGTGGCTTCCTTAGCCGGTAGAATGTCGCCACAAATACAAACATGTGCAAATTTGCAATGCAAGACTCAAAAAAAACTTTAATTAATTCTTATATTTAATTAGCACCAACATAAATTAGGGAACATAGAAATTAGAGCTTTCTTAGATCTCAAGATTGAAGCTTACCCTTTATGATGGGATTGTTTATTGTTAATTAGTATTGCTCTTGATGGCGTCTAACGATCTAATTGCGTTATTAATAGATTAATTGGGTTCTTTACTCTATCTGTCTCTCTTCTTGGACTAAGAATGAGTTTCAAATTCAATACCTCAACATTAATTGGTCGTTTAACACTTCAATTGTAACTAAAGTTTAAAGTTTTGATATCATATAAAAGTTTTACACTATAGCAACTTTTTGCTTTTTACTATAACTGCTAAAAGCTTTGTACTGTTTACGTTTCAAACTTATGAGTTAAAGCTGAAGTGATAAATGGCTTATTTGGAAGGGCTTTTGTCACGCCCCGGAGTACGGGAGGTGACGTGGTGGTTTAGTTAAGTTAATTAAATAAAGATTTAGTTAAAAACAGGATTTTAGAATTTAATTTATAAATAAAAATGAGATAATTTTAAAATCGTTCGAATAGAATAAATTAAAGAAATAAAATAAATCATCATAATAGTTAGCAAATAAAAAGAACATTAAAAATATTTAAATATGAGGTGGAACGTGTATGGGTCCCATTGGCCTATATATTGTGCACACACATGTAGTACTGACAATATTACAATACAACTACAGTCCAAAGTAAATAGAAAGTTAGGAATTTACATGCCTTGCTTGCTCTATTACAACCTACCTAAATCTTCTACTGGTTGTAAGTCCAGTCAGCGGACTCTTCTCCGATCCTAAGCTAATATCCACCTAGGGGTAAGATTTTAAAACAATAAAAACGTGCGCGAAAGGCTCAGTAGGACTATATCTTAAAATAAACAGATAAATATTCTATTAGAACTTTCTAAATAAATAAATAATTAAATAATTCAAATAAGTATTTTCATTACTAAAATTCTATTAAAAACAGTTTATCAAAAGTACCTTTTTAATTCTCTCGGGTAAACCAATTATTCACCACCGAAGTGGCCCAGCTAGGTTTCGGGACCTGCCCCCAAGGTCGTTCACTACACAACCCGATCTCTGATATGGCATTATGCCCATATATCATTTTTATAATTAAAATGTCTATTTACCAAACATAATCATTTACATTTATTATGAGGTACATTATGAAAACACCTCAATCTACTGTTTAAGGAAAATAGATAACAAGAAATCCTTTTTCAACCAATCATTGAAAAACATTTTATTAAAAACCACTTTATGGCCAAAACATTTAAAATTGGCTACCAAAGAAGGGGTAAAAGTCCTACCTCAATATCCGTGTCGGTGTCCCATACCGTAACCCCGGTCCACTATACGTTAGCTTCGCGAATCTACGCACAACCTTAGATACAAACTAGGTCTATTAGTATCTAATCTGAGATATCCTATGATATTAAATCATCTCATGGTGTCCTAGTGCGCCATTTAGGTTTACAAAAATTGTTTTATAAAGTTGAAATTTCAATAAGGGTTCAAAACAGTGAAAATGGGTGAAAAATCACAAAATTTGAGTTAGGTTCGGTCGGCCTGCCGGTCCCCCTGGTTCGGCCGGTCGAACTGCACAGTTCGGCCTGCCGGTCGGATGAATCCGGCTTACCGATCCTTTGAATTCGGCCTACCGAAGGTCAAGTTCGGCCTGCCGATCTGGGAAATTTCAGAAACTTCCACGCACGGGTTCTCGGCCTCCCGAGTCCCAATATTCAATCCAACCTGTTTTTCTCAGTTCTCAGGCATGGATAATAATCATAAACAATAGAAAATCATAGCAGAACACTTTTTAATGGATTAAAACAAGTTTTAAACAAGATTTTCTCAAAAATCTGAAAATAGAAAAAAAAAAGAGAAAAAATGAAAATTCTTGATTTTGATCCGTTTTTGATGAAATAAAGTTTGTATTCTAGCTAATCTAAGTCTATCTAACTTAGATTGAAGCTTTTATAAGCTTAAAAACTTTTAGATTTCAAAATGCAAGAAAATTTGAAAAAATAGAAAGACTTTTGAATTTTAGAAACTAACCTCGAATCGAAACTTTAAAACAATGTTGTTGTTGTTGAATCTCGTTCCCGAGCCTTCAATCTACTAACCCGAAGCTTGAAATCGAAATTTGTTTTCAAAATTTTAGAGAGAGATTGAGAGAGTGAGAGAGGAACCGAGAGAGTGAGAGAGGAGAGAAAGAAGAGAGATGAGCGAGTGAGAGAGTGAGGAGAGAGAGAGAGTGAGTTTTAAATAGAGGGAGAAAAGACAACTAGTTTTACAAGACTGTATGCAATAGCACATAGTTTTCAAATCAAATTGCTTTGTTAAATATTTCAATTAACAATTAAAAACAATTTAGATTAATTAAAAATTATTAAAAGTGTAAAATAACAGAAGTTTTCTTAATTTTCACAAAATGATAAACTTAAGTTGAAAACAATTATTATGGCACACTAATCCACCATTTAACACTCTAATATCATTTAATTAACTTCGGGGTGTTACAGCTTTCTAAAAGCTATTTTTAGCTTCTAAGTCTAAAAACTGCATCTGGAAGTGTTTGAATGAACTATCAGAAGAGCTTTTGCTTTCTAGAAGTGCTTCGTGTTAAAGCCATAAAATGTAGCTTTTTAAAAAAGCATTTTTAAAATAGACTTGAAACTTATACCATAGTATCAATAATACTATTATAAGTTTAAATATAACATTTTTGTAACGTTTAAAAATAATTGAAATTATTTTAATCTATTAAAGTTCTTTTAAAAATATGTTCCTAAATACTTACTGAAAAGCGACAATTTTTGCTTCTCTTCTTCTATTGACTAAAAGCACAAACATAAGCTGTGCCAAACAACCCCAAACACTTATAAACCTAACCACTGTCAATAATAGAATATTTCCTTCCTTTTTTTGCCCTAGTTCCCCTCAAATCCTAATAAGGCATGAGTGCCTGACATTGCCATGTGCCATATCATGTTCCCCATGTACACCGATAGACGGATGTCATGCCTTATTGTCTTCCCAACTACAACGTCTTGGAACGTAATATAGTATACCAAAAAAAAAAAAAAAAAACCATGAGTAATGTGAACCGGATGCTTTGATTCTCCATATGGTCAAAGTCTCCAATAGTGCAGGAGGTCATCATATCATAAATGCCAAAGGATCACAAAGCCAAAGGTGAGAAAGCCAGTCAAACTTGCTATCATGTATCTGGTAATTCGTACTTTTTTCTACTCACGCGTTTTAACCAAAGCTTTCAAGTTCAAGTGTTGGAGCGAAGCAAACTTTTGATGGTCATGAATCAAGAAGTCGATATCTGCCAGATTAGAAGACCAGCCTTGTCCTTCCTGTGTTTTTTTTTTGGTCTGATACGTGCATGCTCTAGATTTGTGGCCGTCAAACTAATTGTTTCGTGGCTAAGATTAGGTCAACGACTGTACACAGACAAGCCAAAAAAATTAGTAAAAAAAAAAACGGAGCATATATTAATATTTAAAAAAAAATTAAATAAAGGAAGATATAAAACTATGAGAAGGGCATAACATAATTCCATGTGAATGGAGTATAATTTTAAAAGGACAAAGTATAAATTTTTATAAAATTTTATATACAATATTAGAAGAAAATTTAAAGGGATGGTTGCCCATCCTCATTCATGTGTAGCTCCACCTCTGACTGTAGATGCATATGACAATATTATATCTACGAGTTTATAGTTTGTCTCTTTTATGGCTTAAGCAAAATTAAAGCAACGTTATTTCTTTTCACGTGAGTTTGGTTAATTTTATTTAGAAGAGGAGATGCCTTTCTTTGGCTTTCCCACGCTTCTTAATTAGCTCAATTAGCCAAGAATTGTTTTCAAGAGTGTGAATCTTATAAGTCAAAATTTTGAACTAAAATTAAAACAAATAAATCTTTTATCTTAGCTATGTTTATCTACTTGTATTTTCTTTTATTGTTCTAATTAAATGAACTAAGCTTTTAATAGAGTTTCATTTTTTTTATCTATTTGTATTTTTCTTTTCTTATTTTAAAAGTATCATAGGCCGTTTGGTACATAGTTCCAAAACCGTTTAAGACAGTTCAAACTATAAAGGCTGTTCAAACTGGCGTTTGGTAGAGTAATAACTAAAGCCATTCAAACCATAGAAGAGGCATTAAAACGGCTAAAATCTCCAAAATCTAAACTTTGATTATCGCTCAAGTTCACACAATTTAGACCATTTTTTATAATAAAAATCATTCTCATTCTTGTTTTTCTTTTACAAACCATAGTTTTTCACACACTAGTTCTCATTTTAAACTTGATGTGATGTTTTATTTTTGTTTTAAATCTTTACATTCCAAACGCAGGTTCAAAACCATTGTTTAAGCCATGCAGTTTAGAACTCCTAGTTCAAATCATAAAGTTCTAAACCACACCATCTTGAACCTGTGCACCAAACGAACCATTAAGCTTTTTAATAGAGTTTTAATTCACTTTTTAAAGTTAAGATTCCAAAAAAAAAATTATGAATTTATACAATGATTTTTGGTTTATTTGAGGTTTTAAGTTTCAAATATTTATATATTAGACGTCAAAGCTTAATTGGTGTGTAATCAAACTGTTTTTAAAAACTCAGGGTGTGTGTTGTAATTAAAAAATTCCAAGGGGACAAATTATGTGACACCTGTTATTTTTTTAACGAGTGTCATTATGATTAAATTAATTATTAGTATACCAATGAAAATTTTTATTTGATCTAAAATCTATTCCATATTATTTATTTCTACCTATTTTCAAATTTTCTAAAATTTTTCTATACTTATTTAGTATATTGACCAAAATGTCTTTGGAATTTTCATTTAGTTACAAAAATGCCATTTGGCATTATTAAACTCGAAGTCTCCAAAGGAGACTTGATTATCACCTTTCGAGACTTTGAGTTTTCTAAGCTAAAACTTTGATTTAAATTTGTGTTTTAGCATGAGATTTGTAAAAAATGTGTGTTTGATCTTTGTGGATAATTATACAACGTTTAAGCTTAATTTACATAGATCTTTGTTTAAAATGAGTTTTTGAACTAGTTTTGATTTTTGGTTCAAATTGTATATTAAGTATGAAAATTTTAAGAAAGATGATCTATATGTATTTGAGTGTGATATTTTATAGTTTTTATGCATTTTCTATGTCCTAGAAGTTGATAAAATGGGCCAGATTGAATTGTAAAGTTTGAAACCTTAGAAAATAAAAAACTAGATTTCCAAAAATTCTACTTTTGGTAGGCAAACTTATCAATTGGCAGGTTGGACCCGTCGCAGGTTTGGCAAGCTAAGCCCTACAGATCGACAAGCCGAATCCTATAGGCTGGTAAGCTGAACTCTGCTAAATCGGTAGGTCGAACCTTATAGATCGGCAGGCCAGAAGAGTGGTCTGAAATGTGTTGTTTAATTGACAGGCCAATCAGGCAGTCTAAACTCATCTGTTTTTCATCATTTTGTGTTACGAAATGTTTCAAGGATTTGATATTAATGATTATGGCACACTAATAAGAATAGATGGTAAATTAACATGATTATAGATTAGGAATTAAGTTAAAGTATGGTTATTTTATACATCGTAGGATAACGAAGTACTTAGTGCTTATGTGGTGAACTTGGTATTGTGAGTTAGAAGTTTTTAGCATGGTATTCGCCAAAAGAGAGGGAATCAATTACTCATCTTTTGTGAGCTTTTGTGAAATTAAAATTGGTTCTTTACATTGCAAGATATATATACATATATATATATATATTATGAACTGTTATTTTATGAATATCACGTATGAGATAACAACATGAACTCGTCTTGTAAGGTACAGCGAGGAATAAATTGATTTGACGTGTATTGAATAAATTGAGAAGCATGACTAAGAAATATACTTTATACATAACAGTGGTGGTTATGAGAGGAATGGTGAGACATGAAAAGGATAGTGGTTACATCATTAGGCATGAATACTCTAAAAGATAAAATAGAGGGGATGCGACAGCGCTCCCTTGGGTCAAAAGTCCCAGAACGCACTATACAGGAATCGACTTGGTGAGGATCCGGGGCTTGATATCCCCTCACTAGACACTCTTGGAATGATTGTAGAGTGGTCAAGCGCCCATTTGGGTTTCGCTGAGTTAAGTGATATGATATTCTATTGCATAGTGGATACAGATGAGCATTATTAGATCATGAACTAATATGTATATATATGTATGGAACTTAATAAGAATAATTATAGGGTATCCACCGGCAATGAACATGATAATATTGATGAATAATATTGAGAACTAACAGCCATGTAGGTATTAATGTGGTAATGATAAAAATCTAAAGGTGAGTAATTGTTTTACCTATGAGCATGTTGTTGCTCATTCTCCTATATTTTCATCTTTTCAGGACTCACAAAGTATGAGGTGGTGATAAGAAACATAGTTGAGGCAGCTATGTAACTATACTCAGTTGGAATCTCTTCGTTTATTAATAATGTTCTTTATGATAATGTAAGTATCGTATGTTACTATCCGTGACTGTATTAAGATGTATTGAGGTTTAGAATGATGATGAAGATAGTTGTATATTATCAAAGTTTTCATTTAAGTCTCAGGAAAATTTGTTTTGAAGTTTTATTTTTATTTTTTTTATCTTTATTTAATTTATTAAAAATTTTTAACCCCACTTAGGGTGTTACAAATTAAAAAATATATATATATCAAAAACTTTTTGAGGTGAAAAGTTTAAAGAAGCTCTTGGGGAGGTATGCGCGGGCCTCAGCTAGCTCTGCCTCTATTTAAGTGGCACATATATACATTCATGGTGCATGTTATGATTATCGCTATTAATTATATGATAAGTATTAACCATTTAGACGCAGGATGCCATTAGGAAATTAACGTAATAGTTTTGATTGAAGAAAAAGGCTTACCGAGGCAAATCATATTGTTAATAATATATATATATAGGACAACGAACTTTTGCAGACGGGATTTGAAATATTCTGCTTCACTACTCTGTTGCATGATAATTACGTACGTAGAATAGAACCTTCAAAAGTGATGCATTTAAACGGCACAATTTGCACAATGTGAAGCTCTTATAGGCCAGAGACAAAAGGCAAAAGCTGATCTCATCGGTGATGTATACAAATTTGATCAAGTGCATATATGCAGAGTCATCATGAATCGTGATTTGAAATCATATAATCATTTTCCAAAAATTACAAAGCATGCGTGTGGGGACACCAAAGAGTGGTGTCTCTTCTAGATAATGCATTATTGGCCAATAACAAGGAACGCGGTTTTGGGTATTATTATAAGATTTGGACGACAAAACAGGACACTGTTGGAAGAGCATTACTCTTTATAATATAATTTGCTTGGCACATTATCGCGCATAACTTAGGACAATATGTTTCACAATATTGACAATTATATATGTCGCATTTATTTTTTTCTTTTTTTTTTTTTTGTCTTTTTAGCGCTCTTTCTAGGTGCTTTTTCTTTTATCTAATTGGTTTAGGGAGAAAGGGAGAAAGTATTTTCTTTTTTAATCAAGATTATACTAACATTTTAAAGAACTATAAATTTAAAGAAGGAGAAGTCTAATTTATATAAATACCTCTTATATTAAAATTAAAACCACTATGTATATATATATATAATTTAAAAGCTAGGGACCATAACCCGTCTCCAAGACAAATAAGGTATTTAAAAATAGAGGATGATATTGTTTGTAAATTGTATTTATATAAGGCAGAAAAGGATGGTCTTCGACAACGCTGGGTAGATGTTTGAGACGAGCTTTCTTTTTGCTTAGCCAAAGGTTTTGAGACTAATTTGGAAAACAACAACAATAATAATAGAGGCATGCATATATATGGCTTTTAATTAGTAAGAGAGGCATGCATAGACACACACACACACATATGGATTATATATATGGATTTACCGAGTAAAAGAGTGTTGAGTATATGCCAGCTTGATCTAAACCTAAGTAATAAAAAAAAACAAAAAAAAGAAAGAAAGATTAGAGCTGTGTGCTAATTAATTCACATAAAGAGATACATATACACAAACTTTATACAAGTAATAATTTTACTTACATGGTTAGTAAAATGGTTGCCATGAACATTACCATGTTCACCACGATAATGAAGAAAATGTCATGAGAACGACTTTGATTATTATATCCTTTTCCACTTTTGCATGGATCACTAAAGTTCTAGCTAGGACAACGACAACCCAAACGCACTTTCACTATAGGGTCCTCCTTTTCATTGGATCCATATCAGCAATATTCTAAAACAGTATTGATTATATTATAAACATACTTCCTAGCTTTAATTTTTCCCAATTTAGTTCCATCATTAGAAACTCTAAAGGTTTACATTAAATTTGAAAAATATATTTCAATTTTCGTCATACTTGTGCTTGTGGGACAAAATAAGCAAGGCAAAGAAATTAAAAGACCCACTAATTGTTTAATTTTGAAAAAGTATATTAAGAATTTTTTTTTATTTTTTTACATTCTCCTTCAAAAGGCAGTAGATCTTCTATCCTTTAAGAAAATATATATGTTTGTAGGTTTTGATGTTTTTAAATATTTAAAAATTGTCCAGAAACTATGTAAAATTATTTATGTAGGTCTAGAATATTTCTCGAATCTATAATATGTCTTTATAGTTTCGAGAAAGAGAAGGGTAATTTTTTTTTTAAAAAAGAACATGTTATTGTGCCTATACTACATTCAAATTACGGCCTAAAGTTATTTTTTTCCTGTCTTTTGGGATCAATATATTGTACAATGCCTCATATATGTTCAGATCTCATCCTCCATTAAAGAGCAGCGTCTAACATGACCATTAAAATATACAATTGATGTTAAACTTTCCAAAAGTTTCACACATGTGTACGTAAACACGGAAAACATATATACTACTAATAATAAGACTTGAAGATTAATTTCTTTCTCTGTTTTTGTAACACCTTAATTTCAATAAGTTACACCTTAACTTTAACAAATGCTTAATTATATTATCAACTCTTAGATCTTAAAGAGCTTTAAATAGCTAGTCTTCAAGCTCAAAGGTCTTTCGGTAGCTAGCATTGATCGAGTATTATAAACTCGAAATAGGAAGTGCCAACATAGTGGGAACTTTAGATCACAAAATGCGAAGTTAGAGAGTCCAATACTAATACTTGACATCTCCATGAAGAGCATAGCGACTGGGTTGAAAAAGCTCCAAAAAGCTGCCCGAACAGCGAGCAGGCTTGACCTGCAAGCAATGCATGAAGTCATGGGTTGCTCGCATAGTTAGCAATGTAGAATCCTGATGATGCTCACCATGCAAGCAGCCTGTGGCCATAAAAGGATGTTCACGTCTTAATATTGCTCACCAATCTTGATTTAACCTTGTTTGAGCCAAATATGAGACTTACCTTTTGTCTCTGAACTTTGTTTGAGCCGTAGAGGAGATTTACCTTTTGTCTCCTAACTTTGTTTGAGCCACATGGACATTAGCCAGCCATAAAATTAAACTAATACAAGAGTTTGTTTGATGCATCATATTATATTGTATTGTATTGCATTACATTTTTTGTATATAATACAATGTAATACAATACAATACAGTATGTCAAACATGCCCGTAAGAGAGGGATGAGCCTGAGCAAAGGGTCTGGACTCTCCTTCTACAACACCATACATCATTCTTGTTAACAGTCAATGTTATTTAAGACATATAAGAGAGAGTTTGAGTGTGTAATACGACGAATTCAATGAAGTGCACTTCAGCAATTATAATAGATGCAGACTACATTAAGTCGAATTATGCTAAACCTTTTTGTCTTCCTCTTTAATTTAATATGAATTTTTATTTGTTTCCAATCAAGTTTCGATGTAAAAACTTTGTTCTTATAAGATTGACGATGTGTGTGTATATATATATTTATCAAATTAATCTAGACTTAATTAAGAGCAAATCAATGTAATTTAAATTTGAAATAATGATAAGAGAAAATCTAGTCCGATTTTGAATTCAAATGCAACAAAATCTCCACCTAACAGATGCGGATTATTTAGGGAATATTCTTTTTTTAAAATGAACTATATAATTCGAATGAAATTTCAAAGAACCAAGATAACGTGACATACAAGCAATAAAACTGGATAATAACCAATTTAACTTTTAAACTCCTTAAATATGGTTAACAATCTATACTATATTCTAGGACATAATGACTATATATAGTGAACAACATAAGCAGGAAGGCTAATTCAAATTTAAACACTTTTGTTGCTACGAAGGTAACCAAAAATCAAATGTAAAATTATACATGTGTGGGTTCCAAAAACCCTACCAATCTTCCCCTTTGACTTTCTTGGGATCAAAACTAGCATTATGCAAAAGGATAGTTAGATCAAAGTACATTGAACACATATAGCAAAACAACGAATAACTATGAACACAAATTGTGATGCCTGTTATTTTCCAAACAAGTACGATGGTAATTAAATCAATTATTAGTATGCCAATTAAAATTGTTTCATTTAAAAACTATTTCACAATATTTATTTTCACTTATTTTTAAATTTTCTATACATGTTTAGTATATTTACTGAAATGTCCTTGGAACTTCTAATTAATTACAAAAATTTCATTTGGCATTATTTGGATTAAAGTCTCCAGAGGAGACACATTACACCGACTCTTACCATTCTTGTCTCCCCTCCAATTACTCTCCTCTTCCCATCTCATGTTTCCTTCTTTCTTCCCTGCTCATTTCTTTCTTCTTCTTCGTCTGCATCTCTTTCCTTTTCTTCCCTTTTCTGGATGAACAAGTAAGAAAGACCAAAGAAAACCCAAGTTAATCTTTCACAAAAATCCACAGATAAATCACTTTCAAACTCAAGAATCATGGTGGCTTAAACATTTTTAAGATCAAACCATGGATTTGAGCAAAGTTTTGAGGTTAAAATTCTAAAACTTTAATTTTGATTTCAAGTTAAATATTGTTATGAAAATCGTGATTTGAGTACTGAAATTCGAAGAAGTTTTTTATCCACATCTTAGTATGTTTTCAAAGTGTTTTAAATGAGTTTTATGCATTAAAAACTTATTTGGAGTAGAAATTTTGTTTTAAAACATGATCTGTCCACTTTAGGATGAACTGGGTAAAACCTAATTCTGGTGGGACGACATCGACCGCTATACTATAGTGTGGTCAACCACACTGAGCAAAATCGGTAGGCTGGACCTGTCAATAGGTTTGACAGGCTGAACACTACAGATAGATAGGCCGAACTACGAGGTTCGATAGGCCGAACTATTGAGTTCGACAAGCTGATGGTTAAACAGTGCTGGTAGGCCGAACTTTGAGACTGGCAGGCAGGCAAAAGGTCCAAAAATAGCAGTTTTGTTTGGAAGGTCGAAAACAGTGATCGATAGGCCGATCAGACAGTTCAAACTCACTTGTTTTTCATCGTTTTGTGTTACAAATGTTCCAAGGATTTTATATAAATGATTATGGCACACTAATAAGAATAGATGGTAAAACGGTATGATTATGGATTAAGAATTTAGTTAAAGGATGGTTATTTTATACATCGTAGGATGACGGAGTACTTAGAGCTTACGTTGTAAGCTTGGTATTATAAGTTGGAAGTTATCAGCATAGTATTTGCCAAGAGGTAGGGAATCTATTACTCATCTTTTGTGAGGTTTTTATAGAATTAAAATTGGTTGTTTTATTTCAAGATATATATGTATGTTGAACTGCTATTATATGAGTATCACATATGAGATAATGATATAAACTCATCTTGTATTGTACAACAAGGAAACTATTGATTTGACATATGTTATTGGAAATTGAGAAGCATGGTTAGGAATATTAACTTTATAAATAATGATGATTATAGAAGAATGGTGAAATGTGAAGAGGGCGGCGGTTATATCTTTAGGCACAAATACCCTAAAAGGTAAAATAGGGGAACGTGATGACGCTCCCTTAGGTCGAAAGTCCTAGAATGCATTGTATAGGAATCGACTTAGCGAAGATCCGAGATTTTTCATCTCCTCATCGAAACACCATTGGAATGTTTAGAAGGTGGTTAAGCGCGCCCATTTGGGTTTCGATGAGTCGAGTGAAATGATGTTCTATTACAAGGTAGATATTGATGAGCAAATTGAATCCTAAATAAATATGTATATATATATGTATAGAACTTGGTAACAATGATTATAAGATATCCACCGAAATTGAACATGATAATATTGATGAATAATGATTATGAACCAACCATGCAGCTTTTAATATGGTAATGATAAAAACCTAAAGGTGAGTAATAGTTTTTCCTACTAAGCATGTTGTTGGTCATTCCCTTACATTTTTATTTTTCAGGACTCACAATGTGTGAGGTAGTGACAAGAAACATAATTGAGGAAGCTATATAACTGTATACATTAGAATTGCTTCATTTGCTAAAGAATGTCCTTCATGATAATATAAGCATAATATGTTACTTTCTATGAATGTATTATGATATGTTGAGGGTTAGAATGATGATGATGATAGTTTTGTATTATTAAATTTATAGTGTTACATTAAACTGTAGTTTGATTGTTGTTTATATTTTTATATCCCAGGCAAATTTCTTTTGATGTTTGTTTATAGTTTCTATTTTTTATTTTATTTATTAAAAACTATTAACCCCTACTTAGGGGCGGTACACAAATCTTGCATTAAGTCTCCCCCTTAATAAAGACTACTCCCTTTGATTAAACTCAAAAAATAAAAACAACTCCCCCTTTTTGATACAAGAAGGTTAAAGCAATGAAAACAAAAAGAAGTCTTAAAGCACAAATAACTTGAGGAATAACAAAACAACCTAATTAAGCAAAATAAAAGATTGCCTTAGTAGGAGAAATAATAAATGAAAACCAAATTGAGGAGATCATTTCAGCCTTTTGGATCTCTTGGTGCATGGAAAGCAACTATCTTGGACTCCCTTCCTTTCTTTTGTTTGGGAGCTATCTACACAATATATGATTAAGGTGGAACATTCTGTACAAAAGAAGTTGGAGCAGAGACTCTTTGTATAGCTTTTTCATGTTCAGGAGATTCCTTCTCTTCTTTAAATCTTAAGGTTTTCAAAACTCCTTTTCTAATTCTGAGCTAGACTCTTCTTTCTGTTCTCCTTGCAGTAGAAGAGGTATTTTTTGCAAAGGCTTAGTTGCAATCACAATAAATTGGTCAGTTTTGGTCTTCTCAGCCAACTACCTTGTTCTAGCAATCGACTCGTCAAGACCACAACCTATCGTAGCCCTCCACAGCCTGCCCCCCGTCCTCCTTCCCTTAAGCTGTAGTAGCCCGTCGCAGCAATCGAGCCTCGTACATCCAGCCACCGAGCTAGCTCCCACCATTCGTCTATGCCTTCCTTTGCCATCATACCTCACCCGTCTTCCTTTCTTGTCACTTCGCCCAGCGCAGCTCATCCTAGACTACCGGAGCCCCCCTTTACCCCCAACCTCATCATTTCCTATCGTGCCGCCACACGTCACTGGTCCCTTCCTTCTAGCCTAGCCTAGCTCACCCCTTCACCCGTAACCTCGATCCCAACCCCGACCTCGATGAGACCCCACCCCCATTGCCTAGGCCAGACCAACATCGCACCTATATAGGGGGAGATTTCTTTGGTATTTTTTTAAATCAAGTTCTCTTTGGGTTTTTTTTTAATTCAAATTTCTTTATTTTTTGAATAAATATTTCTTTGGTTTTTGTTTTCTTAATAATTTTTTTATTATATATATTTTTAGCTTTTTCTTAAAAAAATATCTTTTTTTTTTTGTTTTTGCTTATAATTTTTAAAGTTTAATGACAAATAGACATTCTTCATAATTCAATTTTGGGTTTTGCTAGAATAAATTACTTTTGGTTTTGTTAAAATTAATTTGTTTTAGTTTTGTTGAGATTGATGTGTGATTTTGATTAGTTTGTGTGGTTGTGATTACTTTATGTGATTAGTTTGTCTAATAGTCAATTTTTTAAAATTGAAAAGGTAGATCCATATTTGTATGTTTTGGGCATTAACAACTTTTTTTTACTATATAATTATAATCTTTGTATTTTATATTATTTTAGACATAATTGTTATCTTGAGAAAAAAATAAGAAAATAAAAAAAATGTTTTTTCTTCCACTAGAGTAAAATTTATAGTTACAAGTGTGTTTAAATTGTTTATACTCATTTTTTAATATCAAAGAAGGTCAAAATGTCATTTTCTAGCTTCATAAATAGCTTAAAATGTTTTTTTCAATGGATGAAGGGGCAATTTTGACATTTTAAGCAAAACTAACAGTCAACTAACTGTCAAATCTTAGGATCAACTAACAGAGAGGGTTTTTCTATAATTTTTTTGAACAGTCAAGGGGTGTCAGTATGATTAGTTTTGGCCCAAAGAATGTCTCTATAATTTGGATAAAATACAAGATGTATTAATATAATTTACCCTAGTTACTTAATCATTAAAAAATTGTTATATGTACTTAGAGTTTTTTAAAAAGTTTCAATCACAACCCAAGTTTAATTTTTTTAAAGTGATTTATATTCCAAACTTGAGAATACTAAATAAACAGAATAAAGAACTATATTATTGTATAAATTCATAATTTTTGGACTAAGCTATACTTCTATCTTTTATGAGCATAAAGGGCCCTAACCTAATCAGTAGCCACTCACTAGTGTGTAGAGTAATTTCTTTAAATGGGCCGTACTGGTAGGGATGAAATGATGAAATTTAAAAAGGGAAACACGAAAAGCTTTGAAAGAAAATGCTATGGTAGGATCCTCTAAAAGGTCCTATCAGTAACAATTTTTTTCAATCTGTTAGATCAATATCCTTCAATTGAAATACAAATAAGCTCACAATAATATAAGGAGTTCACACACACTAAATTATTTTTAAAAAAATTCAAAAATTGAAAAAAAACTAAAACTAAAACAAAAAAAAAAAGTATAAATTGAAAACAAAGATCTAAAATGCCATGGCTGCCAGGGGCTGGCTGCCCAAAACAAGACGATAAGTCGACCCACTTCCGTTCATGGTCGCGATGTCACTTTGCATTGTCACCCTCACGAAGGTAGTCATCGGCCAAGATCTCATCGAGTCTAGATCTCATAAGCAATCAAGCATTGCAATCACCATCTGTCCAGAATTCTCCTCCACTTTTAAGACAACAGAGTACTAAACATGGTTAGTGGGCAATGTTGAAAGGAACTTTACAAATGAAAACCATCATCAAATCCCAAAAAACTCATGTTAATTCATTAAGAAATTTAACGGAAGCATACATGAATCCATTTGAATGGTTGAATTTTTTGTTCTTAAACTTCTAAGTTAATATAGTTTCTTTAAGAGGAAGTTTTCTCAACTTTCTAGTGATAGAATGCCAGAAAAAGATACGTACCATATGACTTAGGGACCATAATCTTTTTATAATTATTCCTTAATTTGTCTTATTTCTATTTTGGCCTATCATAAAAATAAAAATTAGACTTTAGGTCTTTACACATAATTTTGTACCCACTCTTTATGAGATGCTTTAAAACCCAAAACTTTACACTTTATTAGATCACTTTAATTAGACTAATCTTATCTGATAGCATTAATACACATTTATTTAATTATTAGCCCATACTTTATTGGAATTAATTCTAACAATCTCCCACTTAGGCTATATGTCTAAAACTTTATAAATGTGAATTGTACCTTATGAGCTCATGAATTATGCTATTATTATCAAAAGCATCTCCATTTAATCCGGTCCATCAACCAAATCAATATAGGATCAAAGTGGTCTTTGTTACACTTAATGTAACTAAACCCATCAATGGTCACATATATTAATATAATGAATGACATGGATCAAGTATGGATGTGTAGTAAGAAAATTTCATGCAATGTGATTTTAACATGCCCATTTCCTACTGGTCCAACCTTATTCTTTAGTGAGATCAAATCAAACATATTCAGAGTGAAAATAAACTGTAAACTTTATTTCTATAGAAAATAACAATAAAATGTGTCTACAACAAGAAAGCATCCAAAATACAAACTTTCCACTAAAATGACATATCCTCAAGAGATACAACACCCATTTGAGTAGTATGTTCATGAAAGACCTTTGGTGGTACTCCTTTAGTAAGAAGATCTGCAACCATAAAGTTTGTCTCAATATGCTCTATAGAAGCCTGACCACTCTGTACTCTTTTTTTAATAACAAAAAACTTAATGTATATATGCTTCGACTTTGTGAAGCTCCTATTGTTATTGGAATACAGCACTGCTGACTTATTATCACAAAAGATCTTAAGTGGTCTTTCAATTCCATCCATAATTTGCAGCCCAATGACAAAATTACCTAGGCATATCCCATGGTTAGATGCCTCATAACATGCTATAAACTTTGCTGCCATGGTGGAGGAAGCTATTTGTGTCTGCTTAACACTCTTCCAGGAAATAGCTCTTCTAACTAGCAGGTAGATATAGCCCAATGTTGATCTCCGATTGTCTTGGTATCCAGTAAAATCAAAATTAGAATACCCAATGATCTCCAACTGATCCGATCTTCTATATGTGGGCATGTAATCCTTCATTCTCTGTAAATACCACATAACTCGTTTGGCTGCTTTCCAATGATCCATTCCTGGATTACTTAAGTACCTACCTAGCATCCCAACAATGAACACAATATCCAGACGTGTACAAACCTGAGTATACATCAGACTCCCTATGGCTGACGCGTAAGGAATCTTCTACATCTCTTTAACTTCAAGTTCATTTTTGGGGCATTGACTGAGACTAAACTTGTCTCCCTTAGCAATAGGGGTGTCTTTTGGTTTACAATATTGCATACAAATCTCTTAAGTATCTTTTCGATATAGCTCTTTTGTGATAATCTAAGTATATCCTAAGAACGATCTCGGTGTATCTTTATGCCTAATACAAAAGAGGCGTCCCCAAGATCCTTCATCTCAAATCAAAGAATTTATTTGATAGAAATCTCTTGGTTTCGTGCAATAGGCCTATATTGTTGCTTAAAAAGAAAATGTCATCGATATTTACTACCAGAAAAATATACTTGCTCCCACTGAACTTATGATATATACAATCATCGACTATATTCATCTCAAAATCGAACGAGATGATAACCTGATGAAATTTGTAATATCACTGACGAGACACCTGCTTAAGCCTATAGATGGATTTCTTTAATTTGTAAACCATTTGCTTTGAGTTTCTTGACACAAAGTTTTCTAGTTGCATCATATAAATCGTTTCATCAATGCTGTCATTGAGAAACATAACCTTAACATCCATCTGGTGAAGCTCAAGATCAAAATGTGCCACCAATGCCATTATAGTCTTGAAAGAGTCTTTCAAAGAAGCCAAAAAGAAAGTCTTTTTATAGTCGATGCATTCCTTTTGAGTAAAGCCCTTTTCAACAAGATGAGCCTTATATCTCTCCACATCACCCTTTGAATCCCTCTTGGTCTTAAATATCCATTTGCAACCAATGGGTTTTGCACCTTCAGGCAACAGGACAAGATCCCAAACATCTTTGTCTTTCATGGACTTTATTTCCTCATTCATGGCATCAATCCACTCTTGAGATTTAGAACTTGTCATGGCTTGACGGAAGTTGATTGGATCATCTTCCACCACTCCAATGTCAACCTCATGTTCTTGGAGAAATATGATATAATCATCATAAATTGCATTTCTCTTTTTTCTAGTGGATCTTCTTAATGGCATAGGTTCTTTAGATGGTAAAGTTTGTTCTTTTAGAACAATTTCTGAAACGGGAGGTTCTAAGACCCTCTTATTCAAGAGGATACGGGTTTGACTTTCAAGGGACGTGCTCCCCCTGCGGGAGGCAAATCCGAGCTAGGCCTCTCCCCGAGTAGGGGCCCTCTTGGCAATACGTTCGAGGTGTCCGCCAAACTCTGGCCAGGGAACTCAACACCTCAACAAACGTAATAAAATATTGTTGACCATTTCAAGAAGCTGTAAGGAATGGCCCACAAATTTCTGCATGAATTAGTTTTAAGACATCTGAAGTCCTGTTGGCACCTAATTTCCTTATGTTTGTCTATTTCCCCTTCATACAATTAACACAAATTTCAAATTCTGTAAAATCAAGGGGATCAAGAATCCTATCAGACACAAGTCTCTCAATTCTTTGCTTGGAGATATGACTTAATCTCTTATGCCATAATGAAAAGGAATTCTGATTGGTTAATTTTTGTTTTACACCATGTGTACTTATATGCAAGGTTTCATTAAATGAGGCAACCGTATCAAGCAAATAAAGGTTATCATAAACAGATAAAGAACCAAAACCAATAACTTTTGAATTTTGAAAAAGACTAAATTTACTATTTCCAAATGAACAAGAATAACCAAATTTGTCCAATATGGAAATAGACACCAAATTTCGTCTAAACGATGGTACAACATAAGTCTCATTTAAATCTAAATAAAATCTAGTCCTTAATAATAACCTAAATGTTTCTATTGCCTCAACTTCCACTGACTTGCCATCGTCCACATAGATGTATCTATTACCATCTCTTGGCTTTCGGTAGCTCAAGAAACCCTGCATAGACACACTTATCTAAATAGTAACACCGGAATCTATCCACCTAGTGTGTCTTGGTACCGAAGTTAAATTAAGCTCAGAACAAACTAGATTAAGAAGTGTACCTTTCTTTGCATGCCATGTGTGATAGTTGGTACATTGCTTCTTCTTATGTACCGTACCTCTACAGAAGAAATAGGCAAATTCATCACCTTATCCCTTCTGTTGTTTCTTCTATGGCACCACACCTATAGCTTTCTTACCTTTCTTCCTTTTCTTTTTCTTGTCCTTAGAGGTTGTAGCCAAATGAGCACTTTCTACTTTCTCTCGCTTCAGTCTTTCCTCTTCTTGCACACAATAAGAGATGAGCTCATTAAGGGGACATTTGTCCTTTTAACTATTATAGGTTACCTTAAATTGGTTGAACTGTGTAGGAAGAGATATCAAAACTAGATGCACGAATAAGTCCTCAGACAACTCTAACTAAAGTGCCTTTAGTTTTGAAGCAAGATAAGACATCTCCATGATGTACTTTCTTATGTTCTCTTTTTCTTTGTACCTCATTGAAATAAGGTTTGCCAAAAGCGTAGTTGTTTCAACCTTTTCGTTCTTGGAAAATCTCTTCTCAATTTCTTTAAGAAAACCTTTGACTGTAGTAACCTTTTTAGACATAGTGCCTCTGAAAGTTTCCAAAATAACACCCTTCATGATCATAAGGCTTATGCGATTCGAACAGTCCCACCTTTCCATGTCTTTCTTATCATAAGAGGAACTGTTATCCGTAAAGTCAGGAGGCCGTTCAACTCTCAACGCATAATTCAAATCCATGACACCGAGAACAATCATAACGTTCTCTTGTCATGCCTAGAAGTTGGTGCCATTAAGCATGGGAATTGAATTAATGCTAGCAGAAATATTAGAAGCAAAACTTGTAATTGAACAGAGAACAAAACAACAAAACAAAAAGCTCATATAAGTTCCATATCATACTTAAATAAATTCAAATAATGGTAGAGCGCATCACAAGATACCTAGCACAACATTAATATTTAGTTTTTTGACAGAAATATTAACTTGTAAGTGATACTCTTGGTGTAGAAATCAAACATTAATAATAAGAACATGTCAAACAATGAATATTCCTTTGCGCCGATTGATTGTTCACATATAAAGAACCAAATAATTATCACGTGTTTATTACCACAGGTGCACATGTAATTCTATCAAATATTAGCCTTCATTTGGACTGGTCAATATTCACATAAGTTACATGGATACAACTATTTATATTCCAAAACAAATTAATTTCTACAAGAGAAGTCACTTTAGTAATATGTTGCTTGAATTAATTCATTTTAAAGTACATATAAAATACCAAATTTGAATTTAAAATTACACAAAAAATGACCAAAATTAAAATTTTAAAAAAATTTGGTCTTGGTCAAAGTCAAAATCAACAGTCAAAGGTCAATGGTCAAAGTCAGACTATGAAGTCAAACTGGGTAGGGTCCACGTGGATCGGGTACTATACGGATGGGTTAACCCCATCTAGCTCTTTACCCAAACCCAATTACTCAAACCCAATGACCCATAACTTGACCCAACATTTAAACCAACCCAAAAAGGAAAAGAAAAGAAAAAGTGACCCAAGCCCAAATTTTTTTTTTTTTTAGACTCGGGTCACCCAGGGATTGAACCCCTGGGTTTCTTGCCGGTCACAGGCCCTTTTGTGCTCATGTTAATCAGATGCAAGTTCTGGGCTGAAACTTAGAACAAGTATCATGCCCAAGGGTCGTGACCCTTGGGAAACATCTTCAAGTGGCAGTTATGGCCGCTACCAATGGGACTTTGCTATAGCTTTGCTCACCGACGAGGCCTGATAGCCACACCCAGAAAACACCGACGTTAGTGGTGGAACAACCAGCCGCCGACCAAAACCCAGCACCTTTTTTTTTTTTTTTTTATTTTCCTTCTCCTTATGCAGGGGGCTTTTGGCCGCCATTTTCATGCGCCTCTGTGGCTAGAGGCCACGGCTCTCCCTCTCCAGCGAGGCCTAACAATCACAGCTGGAGTTCTTTGCCGATGGCAGCAAGTTTGTTACTGATAAACCAAAAGTTTACTTACTGTACATCTATGTAAATAACGTTTTCTTGTAAACTAAATTCCAAAGATTCCAAATGAAATTCATATACGACTGAATCCATATTGACTTCAACAAAATTGTATACATATATATAAAACCAAATTGTTTTCAACTTCAACAAAAACAAATCCTTTATGCACTGAATCCATATATATATTAAACAGTCATATAGCAACCGAATTGAATACTATAAATCCATATATATCTTAATAAACTGAAAATTTTGAGAAAATATTTCTCAATGATTCAACATAAGATGACTTTGATGCCACTTGTTGAAAGGAACTTTCATATGAAAACCATCTTCAAATCCTAAAAAACTCATGTTAATTCATCAAAAAATTTAGCAAAAGCATACCTGAATCCATTTGAACGGTTGAATTTTTTATTCTTGATCTTCTACGTCAATACAATTTTTCTGAGAGGAAGTTTTTTTACTTTTTTAGTGATTGGATACTAGAAAAAGATACGTACTGTATGACTCAGGAATCATAACCTTTTTATAAATTATTTCTTAATTTGTCTTATTTCTATTTTGGCTCATCATAAAAATAAAAATTAAATTTTAGATCTCTATACATACTTTTGTGCCCACACTTTATGAGTTGCTTTAAAACTCAAAACTTTACATTTTATTATATCACTTTAATTAGACTAATCTTATATGATAGCATTAACACATATTTATTTAATATATTAGCCTATACTTTATTGAAATTAATTCCAACAGGCAAAGACAATAAATTTCCACAAATCTATATACATTCTCAATACAATCAAATGCCCCTAGGAAATTATGGAATTTGGCATTCTAAGGGACCCATCCACAAAAGGCACTAAAAGGGACGTTCAAGCACTAGCAGCAATCAACAATGAACAATCAAGTCATTGTATGTACGCAATAGACCACTAATCATGATAAAACTCATCGTCAATAACCCAAAAAAAAAAAAATCAAGGGAATGTCATTAGCAAAATTTTATTCAACTGGGTAAAATTAGTATATTTAAGAAAAAGAACCCATATGGTGAATCAATTTATATAAGGAAAAAAAAAAGAAATCAAAAAGAGAAAGGGTTGCAAATTGTCATAGAGTTGGAGAGTATCAAGGCAAAGGCGGATCTCGTCAGGAATGATTTGGTGTCACTCCAACAGAGATCTTAGGCCATGAATCGTAATTTCTTCATGCATCATGGCGCCTCCGCCGTGATTCCATTAGCCTTCCGTCGCAATTCCATCAGCTTTCCATCGTGATTCCATCGCAACCCATTCTTGTACAATGCCCCCAAGACAATGACCCACACCTTTAGCCACTAGTGATCGTGACCTAGCCTCTCTTTGGTCTTCATTGTTTGTGATAGCCTCCACGGTGCCAAATTTTTTATTTGAGATGGAGTTGTCAGACTTTTGCTAATTTTTTTGGGTTTATTTTAAATTTTTGAGGCTGTTTGGTATTGTTTTCAAAATAGATGAAAGTATTTTTGTTTTAAAAAATAAAATTTTTTTAAAAATTATGCTAAGAGTGTTTTTAAAATTTTTGCCTCGAAAAGCGTACAAAAACATTTCTAAAAATTTTACAAACAAAACAAATGAGGCCATTGTATTTGTCGTATCAAAAATTAAAATGGTGGAAATAAAAATATAGGGTGAAGTTGTGTTTATTTTTATTTTTGTAGGACTTAAATTCTAGACCATTAGATTTTAATTCCATGCTTAAAAAATAAAAATAATAAAAGGTCTTATTAGTAATAACCGGTTGCCATTGATAACACTTTTTTTTTTTAATCTTATGATGTTTTTCTCCCTTTTTGAAACAGGGGATGCGGTTGTGGGATACACTTTATATGCACAATTGGTAGTGCTTGTTATTAACCGTTGCCTTAACGTGCAACGATGGAGATTGTATCGTGAGTATTGGGTTATAATGCTACGCAAAACATGTGATTTCTGTTACTATGGTATTTAAAGAGAATAATTTAAATTATCAGTTTAGGTTTGAAAATTATAACATGTGAGAGTTTTATATTATAGCTTTTTATTATATTGTGTAAAAGTTTTATATTATTCACAGTTTAAACTACTTTTTCAAATACTTTATATAAAACTATAAAATATTAAAAGCATTCTTCTTTAAGGGTAAACGTGTAAATAACTAGGAAAGTAATTATAGAAGGGCCTCCTTCAAACTTCACAACATTGCCAAAGTCCAGCCTCGCCGGCGAACTAACAGCCGCCGACGGAAGGTGAGCCAAAAAAAAAAAAAAAAAAATCCTACCATTTAGATGGAGGAAATTTTAAAAATAACTTTTTGGCAAAAAAAAAATTTGATGAATGATCTTTTTTTTTTTTTTAGTATCAAAAAACTAGTTTTTTTGACACTAAAATAGTTTCAGTTTTTTTTTCCACCATACTTAGGTTTTTTTTTTCGATGTAGTCATTTTTTTCTTTTTTGTGAAAAAAACTAAAGTAGTTTCGACACTCAAAAAAAGCCCCTTTTTTGGTTAAAAAAAGAGAGATTATTTTTTTTAATTGAAAATTGTTTTTTGACTCCTTTTTCAAAATAACCCAATTAGATGCCTGTTTGTGGGTATTTGTCCAAAAATGTAAATAAAAAAGAAAGAATTGAGGAAAATTTTCTGAGAAATAAAAAAAAAATAAGGAATCAATAAGCCAGAAAAGACTAAAGTACACGGGAATATATGATCCGAGAAGGTAAACAAATTTTGTTTCCCTCGAAAATGCTTGAAAGTCTAATCGAGCAAGTTCATTGCTTTTGCCACAGACTTCCCTATCAATACGGGTACCTAGTTGCTATTCATATCCTCTTCAACAATCTCTAGTAACTTGCAAGTACAGCAGGTAAATCCACATTGAAAAATCTCCAAACAAGATGACCCATAAAGGGATTTCAAGGAAAGGGCATAGGAGCGAGGTTATGAAGGCTTTAGGAGCTTCATGGTCACTGGGCTTAGAAAAAAAATCAAACTATCATCTGGGTAATACGAACCTGGTTTAAGCCGAGCGAGGTTTTGGAGAAATTAGTGGGTTTTGTTTCAACACGCAATATGAAAATGCAAATACCATATCTCAAAAAAATGCAAAAAAAAAAAAAAAAGAAAAAGCTTGGGCTTGAAAGTGGGCATATTGCAGATCGGGAAGAAATGGTTGTAATTGGCACTGGATAGTCGGAATTCGGACGATTTGGCGCTTCTTCAATTATTATGAATCTTTGAGAAAACTTGCATGTCACAGCTTTTCCTTCTCTTTTTCTTTTTTTTTTCTTTTCTTTTCTTTTTTTCCTGCCTCGTAGAGGTTTTTTATTTTTTTAGAGCAAAAATATCATGTACAACCTGATCTATTTGCACATTGTATATCTTGGGACTTCAACAGCGTCCAGTTTTCATCCTCCGGTCAATAACGAGCGCCACAGATAGTGTGTCTAAAGGTGTCTTACCACATATTCCCCCTTTTAAAATAGTGACTTCTCAGATCATTATAAACTAGGAGCCCCCAATCTTATGTGTTTGGACACTTGTTAGAAAGCGAATTGGATAGCCCAATTCATTGCGAAAGGATAGGTCTTTATTTTTGCAAAAGGATGGGCCCCTATTGATTTCGATCTTATAGATAACTTTGATGGATTTCTTTGAAGTACATGTATGTGTCTTGCACGCCCGTCAGTGTGGCGAGTCAGAAAATTTTGATCAGTGGGACCGACAATAACGAGGTTAAATTCTAATGTTTAATGAACTTATGTGTACATTGATATAATTAATTAGACATTTTTATATGTCTATTTTATAAAAAAAAAAAAAATTGAGTAGGGCTTGAGCCTTAGGCAGCCATACTTGACTACAGCTATGCTCGTTGTTCTTTCTTTCGTCACAAATTATAGATCTTTAAAGCCCGTTTGGTGCATGGGATCTAACAGCATTGAATAGAATAGTTTTAAAGAAATATATCGGATTGTATTGAAATAGATATGATAAAATTTTAACTAATTTAATCCTATGTTTGGTGTTGTCTTATTAAAATAGAGGTCTTTTGTAAAAAAATTTTAAATTTTGAGTCAAATTGTAATTTTTTAAAATTACATAGGAAAAAAATACAATTATTTAAAATATTTTTGTGACATAAAAATTATATTTTGATCCCTTATTTTTAAAAAAATTATAATTTGACCCTAAATTTTTATAAATTTTGCATTTAAGTCTTTGAAAATTTTGACAATGTACAAAGGTTATGTTTAATCCCATACTTTAGCAAGAGATAGCCTAATCCCCCTGCAAGTGGATTCAAGCATAGATTGGTTAAGTTTTTATCCAGTCCAATCCTTTAAAGTTTTTCACTAAACAAACTATTAAGATTTAATTCAACCTAATCCTCTTTAATTTTATGTATTAAACATGGCCTTAAGATGGTATGCGATGCATAAACTACTCAAATAGCTGATAATATTTAAGGTTGAATTCTTTATCTGGATATACATACTGACTTACCGCGCACACACACATACAAATATGTTAGAACTAGGACAATGTAGTGATAGCTAGAAATGTTTTGCGATGAGAGCATTAGAAAATAAAAATAAAAATATTTATTAAATAAGAATATTGTGGTATATTTCAATTACTAAATGAAGTGATAATTATTATTTTGCTTGTAAAATAAAAGTATAAAAATATATTTTAATTCTTAAATAAATACACAATTACTAAATTTCTTGCAAAATATGAACATCATACAGATTTTACATAAAGTCAAATATCTTTAAAAGTTGAATGAGACACGTATCTGAATTCGTGTCTAAAGGTACGTGCTTTCTTTTGATTGGTGGTTGCAAAGATTTACATTCAAAAAGAGGGCCAATCCAAACATATTAGCTGAATCAACGCACGCACTTGCAATTGGATTCTGGTGTACTCAAATTAACACAATTATGTTCGGGAATAGGAAGTGGAAGTTAAAAAAGAATATCCGAGTTATCAAATTAAAAACTGATCAATTAAATGTAAAGAAAGAGAATCAACTAATAAGTACATAACTCTCACTAATGATTCACTAACCAATTAATAACACTGAAAGAATTGCAAAAATAAGAGTACATGTATAGGACTACCACCACCTTTATTAATTTCTTTGGTGGACATATTATTAGTTTAATTTTGCTAGACTTTTTTCTAATGTATTTATTTTGCCAGACTTTGATAGATAATGTAAATTTGATATTCTAGTTACTTTGTAAAAGAGCAGCATATAGGAGAACGTTCCAAGTATCGGGAACTCCGGCGAGACACCAGTGGCTGCAGTCCATGTCGCGGTGGCCGCCATGGCCATAGACAGAGGGGTGACCATCCTTTCTTAGCTGTGACAGCGCCGTGACATTAAGCAAAGAAACAGGCTTTGCAATGGAACGCAACACTTTCTCGACTACAAGCTCAGCTGGGTGTGGCCCTGGTCTGTAGCTCAATCGGTCTAGTGCTCTTGCTTGTCCCCCACAATTCTTTGCACTCAAATCCCCCCAAGACGTTGCGCTAATTTAATACATAAGAAACGAGTAAATATGTGGTAATCCATTAGGAAAACTAGAAGGAGCAAATGGGAGAAATGAACACGATATATTGATATTCAAATTGTTGGTGGAAGCTATACAATATTATGATCAGAAAAAATTAGGTGCGTGGTCGATTTTGGCCGCCCCTTCTAAATTAATGGCCAAACTTTTCTTTTTTAAGTAAATGGTCCAATTATTTTTAGGTAATAACCATTTATTTTACGGTCGTTAATCAATGAAAATCAATATTTTATCACTGATTAACGGGTTTATTATTGATTTATCCAGAGTTTATAATTAATAAACCAATAAATTATTAATTGAAATTAATTAATCACTAACCGATATTTGGTTAATCATTGATAGACCATAAATCTATATACATCGGTTCTAAAAATGATCATTTTTTAATTTAGCAAAAACTTCGGTTATATACTAAGAAAACTTAAAAAATGATCATTTAATTTGAGACCCACACTGAAAAAAAGTACATGACTTAATTTTGTTGTGTATCTTAATTTTAAAAAGTCTCAGTGTGAAGTAATTAAAAAGTCTTATTGCAGTGATCTACAAGTTCAATTCACAAACCTGGTTACAGAATTAATTCACTTCTCTGATACTAAATCTTTTAAGATACCATTTCATTGTCTGCAAATGTGATATACAATAATTTTAATTAATTGTCATCCAATTCTTTGCAATCTATTACCCCGGGATTTATCAACTTGGACAGTGAATTGATCTGGACCATTGAAAGTAATTTGAGGGGGCTTTTGTTAAGTGAGACGTGAGTAAATTTTTTTTTAAGAATTAATAATATGCATTCTTTGATTTTTTTTTTTTTAAAAAGGTTGTGGGGTTTGTCACAAAATAATGAGCTATAGCATAGTTCCATAGCATATAACAAAATAATTAGTTATTGCATCATTATTTTGTTTGTAAGATAATCATACCTTTAATAATAGTCTAATAATAATTCAATTAATATGACGTCTAGAAAGGTTTATCCGCCAGCATATTAACTATTTTCTACCTCGAAAAATCGTATTATGATCATATAGTAAATTAAAAGAAAAAGTGCTTACTTGTTATGGTCAGGAGACACACCCTGGAAAAAGACCCTGGTCTTTGTAGGATCAACATTGGTGTTAACCCACTTAGCCCATGTGTTTAAAGCTCTCTCATAAGCAACCAAACGATCCATATCCTTGTATAGAATATCCCCATCTTGGATCAAATCCCATCTGCAGGCCAAATAAAAAATGATAGTTAACTTCTAGGATTTTTTTTTTTAATCTTTTGGTTCTTCTTGAGAAGGGAGAGATATCTCTATGGTACGTTTCGACTTTTAGATCTAATCAAAATCACAATTTTGATACAGATTTAACAACTAAATGACACAATTTTATTAGTATGTTATTTTTTTGGTTCCAATTAGATAAATTACCTTTTTATAGTGATTTTCTCATAGACAATTAGAAATATACAATTAAAATATATAGCCAGATTGATATATGCTAAAGTAGGTATGTTATGTATATTGTACGTACGGCTGTTTTCTACCGGTGTGAAGCCACCAGTGCCACGTGTTGAAGATCAAGACGTCGAT
Organism: Artocarpus hirsutus; assembly: GCA_946598075.1. Classification (NCBI taxonomy): domain Eukaryota; kingdom Viridiplantae; phylum Streptophyta; class Magnoliopsida; order Rosales; family Moraceae; genus Artocarpus; species Artocarpus hirsutus. The sequence continues at coordinate 73,432 of CAMOHE010047353.1, forward strand.
GTTCATCCACAATCTCCCGCCCTGAATGGAGTCCAGTTGAAGAACTCGCCTAGAACTTGTGTTTATAATGTCAACTAAGAAGGCATTACGAGAGAATAGCACCTTTACATTGTATAACTGCAAAAATATACATCATTGATATCATGAATATGAATCATTGATATCATGAATAAGTATTAGCTTTGAGATAACCTTATGCTTTTCAAGATAAGAGTCAATAAGAATTATAAGTTAAGATAATGGTTTAAAAGCATATATATTCCTTTAAAAACAAAAAAAGCTTCTTTTTTTTTTTTAAGGGCATCAATGTAACGCCTTGAAATTTACTAAGTGTTATTAGTGTGTAAAATGGTAGATTAGTGTGCCATAATGTATTTTTAAACTTAATTTGATTATTTTTTGAAATTTCTAAATTAATGTTATTTCTAATCATTTTAATCATTTTAATTACTTTTGATTTTTTTATTTGTTTTATTTGTTATTTTGAATTTTAAAACAAAACAATTTGTTAAATGCTAAATACACATCTTTTTGCAAAACTGTGGGTGGCACACGGTTTCCACACAGTAAAACAATCTCTCTCTCGCCCTCTTCCTTTCCCTCACTCAACACACTCTCTCTCTCTCATTGTCTCGTCTCACTCACTCTTTCTCTCTCATTGCCTCTTTTTCTCTCTCTCCTTCTCTCAAATTTTTGATTCAAAATCAAGCCCAAGCTTCTATTTTCAGTGGATTGGAAGCTCAAGAACGTGTTTGGACGATCATAAAATCGATTTAAAGCTTAAATCCAAGGTTAGTTTTCAAAATTTTAAAACTTTTTTCAATTTTTCTATTTACTTTGTATTTTAAAATCCGAGCTTCTTTGAGCTTAGGAAACCTTGAATCTAAGTTAGTGGAACCTAAAACATCTAAAATCTAGGCTTGGTTTGATAAAAAGGATTTGAATCAAGTTTTTTCATTTTTCTTCTATTTTTCTATTTTTGGATTTTCTTGAAATTTTCTATGTAAATCTTGTTTAAATTAGTTTAAAAGTGTTCTATTATATTTTTCTATCATTTGTGAATGTTTTATAGGCTTGAGAACTGAGAAAACATGTTGAAAATGAGAATTGGGCTTAGGAAGGCCGAGACCTGATTCTAGAAAATTTCAGAATTTTTCAGTTCGGCAGGCCGGATTTATGAGTCCGATAGGCCAGACTCATACGTCCGGCAAGCCGAACCTGAAGAATTTTGGTGGGCCGGTCCTGGATGGCCAGTAGGCTAAACTGTGCAGTTCGACAGGCAGACCGGGACTTGTATAAAATGACCCTTTTACCCTTGTTTTCACTGTTCTAGACCTAGACAAAGATTTTAACTTTATGGAATGGTTTTATGGACTTCAATAGCACACTAGAACACCATGAGATGGCTTAGTAGTGTAGAAACACCCTAAGCTAGATATTGATGGATGTAGCCTACATTTAGGTTGTTCGTAATTTTGTGAAGCTAATATACAACGGATCGGGACTGCAGTGTTGAACATCGACACAGGATATTGAGGTAGGACTTCTACCCCTTATTTGGTAACCCTGTTTTAAAAAGATTTTGGCTTTGAAAAATGATTTCTTTCAAAGTGTTTTAAATGAAGGTTTTAAAGAGGATTTTATCAGTTATTTTCATAACTGTTGAGTAATGATATGATGTACATAATAAACCACATAATGAACGTAAATGAAAACACCCAGTAAATAGGTTTTAAATAATAATAGAAACATACAGAAGGGCATGATACTATATTCAGAGATCGGGTCATGTAGCGTACGACCTTAGGGGCAGGTCTTGAAACCCAGTTGGCCACTTCGATGGTGATTGTTATGGTTTGCCCAAGAAAGATAACAGGTACTTTCTAGATGAACTGATTTTTGATCAAAATTAATTTAAATGAATTTATCTATTTAATTATGTTTCCTAATTGTTTTTCTTGAATGATAAATTTTATATTTAAATTATTTACCTGTTTTCAAGCATAGTCCTGTTGAGTCTTCCGCTCACGTTTACTTTTTTCAAACCCATTTTCTCCCCTAGGTGGAATTCATCTTAGGATTAACGGAGAGTCCGTTGATCGAATTTATGAGCAATAGAAGACAACGAGTAAGCTATTTGTATTATTCAATCAAGGCATATATTACTTTAATCCCCTTTTCTCTTTAGACTATGGTTGTAATTTTATTTATTGTTGGTACTATGTGTGTGCACAAGTTGTGGGCCAGTGGGACCCAACACGTATTTTCTTTTTTTATCTTATTTTATTTTATTCTAATTCATTTTCCTCCCATCTGTTTAGTATTATAATATTTGTTATTAAAAAGGTTTTAAATTATCACATTTTTCATTATTAATTAAACTTTTTAACTTGCATTTTAGTTGAAATTTGATTTAATTAACTTAATTAATCTCTGACGTCACCTTCCGTACTCCGAAGCGTGACATTCGATATTCAATTCAGTGCCAACTTTGTACACAAATGTGAAATCTTAACATTTGAGTATAAAAACTACTCCAAAAGAAAGTATTGTTGTGTGTTAAATTAAGCATGTGCTATAAACAATTGTGACATATATACGAAAGTTTGATATTTAACTGTCTGGTTGGTGTATTCATTTTTTTTTTCATTTGATCATTATAACATTATTATTTTTTAATTGTTTTAAAATTAAAATATTTCTTTTAGAGCTTATAAAGCTTAATTATTACTAAAAAAAAAAAGTAAATATAACATTTGAAACAGCATTATGAATTAAAGTATAAAAAAATAGCACATTAAATATGTACTTATAAACAGAATGATACTTAACTATGCCATCTTCATATTTTTTAGTATCAAATATAATATTGCATTTACATTGGAGACGGTCTAAGTATATGACTTAGCTTATATATGATTCACGACCAGCGGTCACAATCAACTCTAGACCATCTGAAAATAAGAATCAATATATAGTTTTCCCAAGAAGATATGTACAAGTCCTCACTACCTAGTTTTGATGCAAGGATTAATATTTTAGAGAGAGAAACAATTAACCTAATAAGCAATTACCCATAATAATGTGTAGTTCCAATACTTATGAAGTGCAAAAGATTCCAGCGTCTTGACTATCTCTATCATTGTCGTTATTATTTCTCTTGTCAGATTAGTTCAAGTATGATATATTAATTTAAGGTTGTTTTATCCGGTTATATTATCAAATCATGGTAACTAACAATCATGATTGCCCCATTAAGGATAGCGTTTCTTTTTTAACTAGTAGTTAAATTCATATCAATTAGGTGCCCTTTAATTTTCATTTATCCCTGTGGTCTGCAATCATTACTATTTTCATTTTGCATTCATTTGTATATCCACATCTTCTTACTTTGTCGTTTTGATTGTTTTATGGTTGAAATATTAAAGGGAACAAAAAAAAAAAAAAAAACAAATGTGTGCATATAAGCTGAATATGAAACTCGATGATTAATAAATTAATTTCCTTCCAATAAGCAGAGAGAGAGGAAAAAATTTCATGGCTAACCATGCATCCATGAGGAAATGAAGAAGCATGATTAATTAGCAGATAATTATTAATTAATTGAAAGTCTCACCGGAAATGAAAATATGGAGAGGTCTCCAACCCTAGCCGATTTATATTGGGCCAGAGGATCAGCCGTGTGAAGCATGCAAGTCAGAGATTGCCATTGGTTTAAACTCAATGAGTCCCCCACAAACATTATTCTTTTTCCTCTTAATCTCCTCAATAAATCTCGACCATCGAATCTACATCATTAATATTATTTTAGTATTAAAATGAGACTGAAATGATAAAATAAAAATAAAAATAAAAAACATGTTTTCTTTTCCTTCCAAAGAGGGGGAAAAAACAAAGTAAATAAAATTCAAGCATTTGGTAAGGACAAAATTAATTAATTATGGCAGCTTGCGCTATGACTTGATGCTATAGTTTGAGCAATTTAGTAAATGTTGGATGTGAGAACCCATCAGACTTTGGGTCCCTCACAATATGTCTTCTTGCAAAATGGCCACGGCCACCATGGTTAACTATTGGACAAGGTTCTGTCACCCTTTTGACAAATATTGGTTAATAAAAAAAAAAAAGGTTAATAATGCAAGAGGTTTTGATGATCACTTATATGAGCTAAAGTCAATTATTCCGTTATATTGCCTTTCTTTTTCTGCCAAATATTATTGTGGCCCAGCATGGAATTGACAAATTGTGAGAATCTTATACGTACAAAGAAACAATTCATGTCACCAATTGATTGGACGTGCATATATGCATTAAATATGTGTATACATGTATATGTATATACATACATACAAGCACACACATAGATATATATATATATACATATATTATCGTTTTCTCGTGATAAAACATCGGTTTTTTCTTTGCCTCATCAACATCCACATTATTCCACTTTAGGAGTTATACCAATTTAAGATAAGCCTAGCTTATCTCCTAGGCACATGTAGATAAACCTTGTGACGTGGCTATAGATATACCATGTCTCTTTAATTGGTTTGTTAACAACCTTATTAATGAAATATGTATGTGTGTGTGTATATATATATATGTATGTATGTATGTATGTGTAAGTGTCTATAAAGCGCACACCGATACACTCTAATATATCTTATTATTCACAATGCATTTCCTCTGAGCTAGCTAGCTAATGATTAGTTTTGTCCTCTGCTTTAATGTTGCAAAGTTTCAAAGCTTAATTAAGAATTTTAGTCAACTAAAAAAAAAAGGGATCAAAAGCAACAAAGGATCGAAATCATTGCTGCAGTGGAGACATGTTGCGATGAAAAAAGAGTAAGGAAAGGCCATAAGGCTAAGTAAAGTTGACCATTTTGTTGAGAAGAAAACTTCTTCCCACCAAACTAGAGGCTAAAATAAGGCAAGGCAGACTTTGAAGGAAACCAATTATACTATTTTAAATCTTTTGGGCACTTTTTATGTGCACCAAAATCACCAAGAGCCTAGAAATTCTCGTGCACTCTAAGACAACAAAGAAAAGAAAAGAAAAGAAAACGCCAGATGCAAGCTTTACCTTTTGTTTTTTTTTTTTTTTTTTTTTTTTGCGCGTGGTAATTTTTTCCTATAAAAAATCTCTTTTTTGAGACAAGAGGACCCAAGGTAAAGCTGCATGCATGCAGCCAAGAAGGTTGGCTGCATGAAAGGGACGTGTACAGTACTGACAGCTAGCTGGATAACACTCACATTTACACACAGACAAAGACAGTTCTCATTTCTCCCCACTAATTAATGTGCAAAATTATGCATGCTCTTGCGTCTAAGTGTATGTTGTCTGGTGATGTAAACACATGAAACTCACTTTTCATACGAAATGCTGTCAAGGGTGGCGGAGCCAGGAACATTTTTCAGTCTTCAACTACTAAAAATATGCTATAGCATTTTATTGAATTAATATATAACTTTATGTTTTTATTACTAAATGGGATATTAGAGTGTTTGAAAAAAGAGGTCTAACTTTCAAGTTTGAATCGTATGTAGTAGTATGTAAGAGTTTTATATTGTAGCGTATTTTTGTTTTACACTATAGCATGTGAGAACTTCACATAGCTTACGATTTTAATTTTGGAGTTCAAATCACTCTCCCAGACAGCTCATTTTTCTTGTAAAATAGAAGCATATTAGCACCTTTTAATTATTTGTTAGTAGAACAATTGTAAATTTTCTTTATGAGCATATTTAAAAATTTTGAAAAATAAAAGTTAAAAAATTAAATTTTAAAAATTCTGTAGCGGGAATATGCCCAACTCAATTCCATCTCCTTTCACAACTTGGTTCTCACATTAATTAAATTAAACTTTTTTTTTTTTTGGTATGTGTGGGGTTAATTGATTCCATAATAAATTCCAAACCCTATGCACCACAAAATGCAGCCTTGAGACCAATATAATAACAGAGAACTTATCTACTTATAATAATTAGTTTAAATATTTAAATTCTTTACAGGCGAATTTACTTTTCCCCCCACATTCTATAAATACATCAACTTACGTGTCGTGCAAACATCTTTTCTTACCTTTTTCTCTTCCTTTTTTTCAAATTTTCCCCTTTGTGTTCTATTTTGTACAACTTTTCAGTCCCACTTTTACCACCGACAGTCAATAAAACTATTTGTTAGTGGCTGATTGCTTCCGCGCTACGTGTACTTAGCTAACACGTTTATTTTCAATTTTGGTTGGCTACGATTGCTTTTGTTCCAAAAACCACAAAAAAAAAAAAAGGACAATTGCCTCTTTTTAGTTGCACTATAAGATATAAGAATTTTTTTTGCAAAAAATAATAATAACATTTAGATAATCTTCTTCTAAAAAATAGTAGTCCGAGAAGTCTGATATCCTTCAAAGAATATATATCTATATGCATATATATATATATAGATATACGAACATATAATTAGAAGAAATTTTACAATAAGATAGAACAAACTATATATATATATATTATTCCGACGCATTTTAGTACTGTTAAACGAAGATCTGAAAACATATTATAAGGTGTTTAATAATATTGGTTCAAACTATTGATTTGAATAATGATTACATAAAATTATAATACGCTACAAAATATAAAATAAAAAAATAAACTACAGTATAAAACTCTTGTTTATTAAAGTGATTAAACCAAAATTTTAGTTGGAACCTAAATTTTCAAATATACTAATAATTATTTAACAAGAAGTGATAGACCTTCTCCAACAAACTGGTTATAAAGAATAAATTAAGAGTAGAAAATATAAAACTATATTATAATCCATGCTAAAATCCAAGGCACAAGGCCATTGAACTTCATCCACATGACCATATCTTGGCCTCTTTATCATCACAAACAAAAGGTTATACTTTTGGAAAGAACATAGTACCTGGGTAAGTTGCAGGAACTGGGCTGCCATCTGAGCTTGAGGTAGAGCTTGTCAGGGCGACCATTGAGTAAGCAATCAAACTCCTTCTCTAGAAACGGACACTTGGACGCGTCGTACAACGGATACGACGCGTCGTATACCCAGTTTCCTTGAGAAACGTCACATGATCCCTCTCCGGCCATACTATTGCCATTTCCGCCATTCCTTCTTCCAATTACCACCTTGTTGAAATGCTGATGATCAGGATTCTTGCTGCTGTTGTGATCATGATCATGATCATGATTATGATTATGATTATGATTATGATCAACCCCGTCTACTTTGTGCACAACACAAAAAACTAGAATTATTAGTGCTGATAATATTTGTGTTGTTCCAAAGGGTGAAGAAGAAGAACCCATTGGTGAGATGAACAGAGAAAGAGAGGGAGGAGAGATTGTTTTGTTTTTGGTAGGACTCACAATTTACGTGACCAGTGACTTCACTAAACAAAAATGGGTGTGTGGATTTGTATATATAGGAGTTTGGATTTATTGGTTTGGGACTAGTTTGGATAGAATATGGGGTGGGCTTTTTTTTTATTATTTTTCTTTTTCTTTTTCATTTATGGTTGTTACATTCTTGTAGAGAATGACATACGGGCGTTGATCATGACCTCAACTGCAAGTCTATCGCACATACATACATATATATATATATATACATGTACTTATAATATATATGCACATATAATAATTGAGTTTGGGAAAATTGTATGTTAAATTTATTTTTCGCAGAAAGCTCCTTATCATCATTCAGTAAATTTTGTTTGTAAATAGTAAAATGGAGAAGGTAAAAAAAACGTAGATTAGTATGTATTGGTTAATTTATGGACCCACGTCCTAAGAATCTTCAGCCTCTAACGCTTGGTGGTTTGGTGTGGAGTGGAACCGAAGTCGTAAGAATTAGCTTGGTGGTTTGGTGTGGAGTGGAACCGAAGTCGTGGTCCAAAGAATATTACCAAATTAGCAATGCAATTAGAAGTACATATATTCAAGCAAATTAAAAACCAAATATTTCGAATATTAACATGATTTTTGAATGATCACCTTTCTTATTATGTATATTTATACTGACACAGTTTGGTAGAAAGATACAAATTAAAAACTCTTCTTTTTCTTGTTTTCCTCAAATTAAAAAAATAAAAAATTTCCCAGATATAGATTTGTGTGTGCATCTGGTATTTTGCTTTTCTGAAGAGGCATCTGGTATTTTTTTTTTTTTTTTTTTTTTGCTTTTTGGGAAAGAAATCACATGTAAAAATTATCCCATTTTGCCTCTTTTTTTTTTCTTTTATTAAAAAAAAAAAAAAGACTTCTATTTCAGCTTTAAAATTCTTGCTTCTAAAACGTGGAATTTGGTGTAACCTGGTTTTGTTGAAAAAAGAGACGTGGCCTTTGGGTGCATAGAAACGTGGTTTACGGGCGCAATTTAATGTAATAGAAAAAAAATTATAGGCGTAATTAATTGCGCCCATAATAAACCATGGTTAATAGAAAAATAGAATTTAGTCCTTTCATGAGAACTCACGGTTAATTTTCATTACAGTGTCAAGTTACATAATTAATTCATCGTCCCACTTGTTCTTTTTTTTTTTTAAATGCATCCGCACCTTTAATGCTGAGATTTATAATTCAAATCACTAATCACTTATAAATTCAAAAATCAAAATTTACTTCCACTAGTAAAAATATATAATGTACAAAAAAAAAAAAGGAACACTAACTGTAGTGTGTACATTTATTAATTTCTTGTACTAGCAAAGAATGGTCCAAAAACAAAACAAAAAAAAGAAAGAAAGAAAGAGGAGAAAGCTCCTCAAAAAGCAAAAGTCTAGAGACTCGCTTATGATTAACAAAGGGTCCGTTCTCAAGAAATTTATTACCCAACGCCTAATTCTTATTACGCTTTAACTAAACAAGTTGACAGCTAAACCTCTTCAAGCAACTCATGATATTAGACGGTAAGAAATCCAAAGAAGAAGTTATAAGTATTGCATTATTATATTTCGACATCACATGGAGCAGAAGTCATGATCAAACAGTAAATTAGTCCACTAACTAAGCATTTGCCGGTGAGTAGGATAGGACGTTGGATAAGAGAATCTTGGAGGAGTAGATTAGAATGTATAAAAAGGATAGGATTAAATTTTAGCTAATTTAATTTTATGTCGGTATTATGTTATTAGAATAGGGTTTTGCAAAAAAAAAAAAAAATTAAAAAGGGATCAAATTGTAAATTTTTAAAAGAGAAAATAATAATTATAACAAATATTTGTCAAATAAAAATTACATTTTGATCTTTAAATTTTTGAAAAATTATAATATGACACCAAATTTTAAAGTTTTTATACATTGGTCCTTGAAATTATTCACAATGTACAAATGTTGTATTTAATTAGTCCTATACTTTAGGAAGGAATAACCTAATCCCATTCGAAGGAGCTTCAATGATAGACAGAATAAGAGCTACCCCACTCTAGTGTTTTAAAATTTTTCACCAAACAAAGTATTAAAATTTAATCCAATCGATTTCCAACAAATAAGCCATATAAGTATAGAAAAATTTAAAGGACTATTTTGTCTGAGTTTTCATCCTTAACAAGTTATATTTAATTTTCATGACACCTTTCAATTTGCCTTGTTCATTCCAAAATAAACAAAACAAAAGCCTTACGTACCCCTAATTAAGAATAATTCATACAATATCTATTTTATATAGAGTCTAGAGATGAATATGTTTGTATGCAGATAATATGTATGAAGCTATATTATATATATATATATATATATGTATGTATGTATGTATTTATGGATATGTAGCACTGCTTGGAGGAGAGCTGCGTAGAGGAGATGATTCCAAAGTATCAGGAACTCCAGGCAAACACCAATGGCTGTAATCCATGCCCATGTATATGTCCGTGAAAGCCATAGAGAGAAGGATGGCCATCTTTTCTCAGCTGTGAAAGTTCTGTGTCCACTACTTTCCGTGCTAGATTTGGACCTCCCGGGTACCTAGACCCACCCTGTACTGGTCTAGATTGTCCCCCACAATGCCTTTCCCTGGCTCCCCTCACTCTTTTCCACTGTCAATTAATTGTTTTGTTACACTAATTATTAATTATTTCATCATCACTGAACAGATGTGATATAAAGTTGGTGTCCAGAATCTATCAAATTTTGTGTCTCAGATTTTATCCAATCACCTTTTTTATGCCCACCATATAATAAACTCGGAAAAGCATATAAAAGTTAGGAAATTTGAGTCTTATAAGCTTTATTGCCTAGATCAATTTTTGTAAGACCATCTTACTACTTAGATAGAGTAGAAAATTTGTTTGATACTGCCCTGCTTATGAGCATTAATGCTAACTACTGATAAGGGGTTTGAAAAAGAAATTGGAACTGACAGTAAGAACTGAAAATATTATATCATGTGAGAGCTTTACATTATAGAATATGTTTGCTTTATATTGTAACATGTAAAAGCTTTACACTATTTGAATTGAAATTGATGAGTTAAGACCGAATTTGTCAAACATCTTGTTAGTAATATTACGAAATTGGGTCTTTCACACAAAAATTAATTAATACAAGCACTTACTTGGAATGATCAGGGGAAATACCCTGGAAGAAGACCTTAGTTGTTGTGGGGTAGATATTAAAGTCGACCCATTGAGCCCAGGTTCTTAGCGCCTTCTTATAGGCAACCATCCGAGTCATGTCTTTCCAAGTATTATTCCCTTCTTGAATAAAATCCCATCTGCAAAATAACATATTCATTGCAAAACTTTTAAAATATATATATATATATATATATATGTTTTTTCTTAATAAATATTTATGCCCATATACCTTAATCAATGTGAGTAATTGGTTTTTGTCATGAATTAATAAAGAATATTAATAATTAAAATTCCCTAACGTACGGTTGCTTTCTTCTGGTGTGAAGCCACTGTCAGGGTAAGATGACCCGAATTCAGTTTGGCCCGACCCGAAAAACTCGTGATGCAACAAATTGTGGTGAAAAACAAAAGTGGGATTTTTTATGAGATCTGTGGTGGTAGCGGAGAGATTGGGCCGAAAGGCCTGATCCCGTAGCCCACCATTGATCTCCGCCCCCGTGGTACGGACGTCGTTGTTGGGCCGTTTAGTTCATATTTTGGCCCATAGGGTTTTGCCTATATCTATTTATATGATGTATTACGTTAGGGCATTATGATTAGTGAATTTTGAGTCTCTCTAGCGCCTCCACTGTAATCTTTACGAGTTTAGTGATTTTCTTCTCATCTGCCCATGGTTTTTGTCCGTTTTGGGTTTCCACGTAAATTCTGTGTGTTTTTATTCGTTGTTTCTATCACATTAATTTCGCAAACCAATGCCATGAATTGAAGATTAAGAAATCAACTCCTTTCCACAGTTCCCCGCTTGTAATTGAGTCGAGTTTGAGAATTCGGCCATTTCTTGTTCTTATGATTTTAACCAGTTACGCGTTGCGAAAGAACATTACATTCGTAGTATATACCTGTAGATTGGGGTACACAATTGAATCATAACTATACACGCACACACTTTCATGGACAGGCTTAATATAGTTTGTGGATTACTAAATTTCTTAGTATCAATATACTTTTTCAACATTAATATCATGTTCGATAATTATGATTTTATGTATTTTACTTCTAACATGTTTTGTTACGTAGAAAACAGTACTATAAAAAAAACCATACAAAAGCGTGTTTGTCCTTATATATATATAGTCAATCATGAATTGTTATAGCTTGAGTTCATGATATATAGCATTATTGTAATACTAACTCACATATGATACTAAGAGGGACAAATTCCTTGACACGAATTAAGGGCATATTTATTTCACATAAAAAGAAGAGTATAGTTATGTTTCCCATCGAGTTACGTGTTTGCTTATATAAATCAGGAATGTGAGTTTGGTGAAGTTTAAACAGTATGAAATAAGAAAGAATTATAAATGACAAATTTATTTATATAATTCAATTGGATAATAATGTTTTTGAAATGGATAATAATAATTATTTAAGTATACACAAAAACATTTGAGTAATTAAAGTAATTAATTGATATGAATTTATTTTTAAATTTAATAGACGTGAAAAGAAAAAAGTGGATTGTTCTCAATTTTACATTTAAATAGATGAGCATACATTAAAGAAAGAATTATTTTTGCACATGCCTCAACGGGCTAAAGGGCTTTCAAAGCATAAGTATGGTTCCAAGAATACACGCACGGCACGTGTGGCAAAGCGATGGCCAGCATAAGCGCATTATAAGCTGAAATGCTTTATAGAGGAGGCTTAAATAAGAAATCTCCGTTTAAAGTTTTAAACTATATTCCAAATTTTGTGATAGATACGAAAAATATGAGAAGTTTCCAATAATTGATTTATTAATTATTTGAATAATTGTAATATATGAATAGAAAACTAAAATCCAAAAAATGCCCTACGTCATTCATCAATGCATTTGGCATTCGAATACTTAATCTGAATAAAAGAAAAAACTCTGCAAACATGATAATGGACGCTGAAAGTAGCTGTTAAATTGAGAGCGAACCACTCTAGATTTTGACTATTTATTTCTTTTTTA